>JABUQX010090448.1:0-20381 GCA_015478945.1 Trachelipus rathkii | reverse complement strand
TACATCATATTATAATATATAATAGATACATAAATATATATATACTATACATAACTAATAATAATATATATAATAACTAATAATATAATATAATTGATATTACATATTAATATATATATATGATAGCTATAATAATATATATTATACTACCTACTATATATATAATATATAATATATATCTAATATTATAATATATATAGTATATAAATAATATAAATTATATTACTAAATATATAAATATATATATATAATAATATATACTAATATATATATATATATATATAGTATATATATAGTATCATATATAAATAATTATATATATAAATCAATTTATATAGATATATATACTTAATATATTATATATATATAATATATAAATCTAATAATATAATAAGTATGATATATACTAGTTAGAATATCAATATTTACTATATATATATAATATATATAATATATATTTTTATAGATAATATAGTATATAATATATAATATATATAAATAAGTAAATAATATATATATATATATATATATTGAATAGTATGAAAATATATATATCATATATATATTATATAATATATATATATAGTATTATAAAAGGCCTAGGATAATGTTGAGAAACTGCATATGATAATACCTAATACGTATGATACTCATATTTATTTTAAATAAATATATTACTATAATAAATATAATATAATAATATATATATACTATAAATATATATAACAGGACCATATAATATAATAATATATAACATATATAATAATATATATAAATAAATATAAACACTAATATCACACATTATATAATATATATAAGCACATAATATAAAGTAAAAAAAAATGTATAAATATATAAAATATATAAATTATATTATATTAATCATATATATAATTATTTATATAGTATAATATACACCGTATAAATTATAAATCATATAAATTTCTATATAATATATATAGTATATATAATATATATATATATTATATAATATATATATATATATATAAACATATATACCTTATATAATATATAATTATATATATATAATACCATAATATATACATATAATTATATATATATATATATATATAATATAATATATTATAAATAATAATATAAATATATATAAATATTATATATATATATATATATATAATATATATTAATAATATATATTATATATATTTATATATATATGTATATAATAGTATATATATATATAATACCCAAACCTTCGAGCCGGAATTTTTAATATATATATATATTAGTACTAAATCATCATATATATATATGATATATATAATATTATCATATATATATATATATATAATAATAATAAATATAATAAATATAATGTGCCATAATATATAAATAGTATAATATATATATATATATTATATATATATATATTATTTATATAATATATATTATATAATATAATATAATATATTATATATATATATATATATATATATATATTATATAATATAATATAATATATATATATATATATATATAATATATATATATTAAATATATAATATATATATATATATATATGCATATTATAATATATTTAAATATATATAATATATATAAATATAATATATATAATATAGTATATACTATATATATATACATAAATATATATATATTATATATATATATATATATATATATCAATATACATATATTCTATATAATATATATATAGTATATAATATAAATAATGATATATATAATGATATATATAAATATAAATATGAATATAATATACGTATATATATATGATATATTATAATATATATATATATATATAATATATATATATATAATATAAATATCAAAATTATATTATATATATATAAATATACTATAATATATATAATATATAATTAATATATAATATATATTATATATTATTATATATAATATATATATATAATATATATATGTATATAATATATCAATTATATATATTATATTATATATACTATGATATAGTATATATATATATATATATAACTCATTAATATATATAATATATGATAAATAAATATTATATATAATATAATATATATATATAAGATATATATATATATATATATATATAATATATATATAATAATAATATAATATATATTATATATATATATACATATATATAATATATATATATATAATATATATATATATATATATAATATTAATATTTATATATATATATATTAATATATATATTATAATATATATATACCGTATATTATTATATAATATAATTATATATATATATAGATATATACCAGGGGCCTGCGGAGCCGGCAAATTTTTCCCGCTCGCCGACCTCACGGCTCCGGCTCAACAGCTTTTTAAAATACCCGAGCTCGAGCTCCGGCTCCGGCTCAAGCATTTTAATGATTAACCCGGCTCCGATCCGTTCGGCATCCAGCATTTTAAAATGCGGCTCCGACTCCGCCGGCCTCCGCGCTCCGGCTCCGGCATCCGGCTCCGGCTCGCGGTTCGGTCTCCAGGCTCCCGGGCACCGGCTCCGGACTCCGGCCATTTTAAAATTTGTTCCGGCTCCGGACTTCGGCTCCAGGTCCGGCTCCACCCTTGTTATAATTCCTTCTTCATTTACAGTCATAAAATCATTAATTCTGATACAAAATTTGAGGGTAGATGAAACGATAAATGTTGTTAAGGACATCTTTATTAACTTAGAATTTAAAATTAGGAAATATTTTATAGAAAAATAAGAAAAACTTTAAGAAATACAGAAAAGGAGTCATTCACTTTTATTCACTAACATTTTAATATAATTTCTTTTGAACGATGAACTGCCTGTAAAGTTAACTTATATAATTTTATTATTTTTTTCCTAAAAAGAATAAAAATCATATTTAGATTCATCCTAAAGTTAAAATAATCCTAGTTGGAACTATGAGCCTGAGAACATGATATTACAGATTTATTCAAAACAGATTATATATATAGGTATAATTACTATATACTTATAGATATATAATATATATATATATAATATATATTATAGAAGGGTGATTGTAATTATAATAATATATATATAATAGCGTGAGTAGTAGTATATATATATATAATATGATATAATATTAGATAATATATAATAATTAAAGTATATATATAATATATATATAAATATAATATATATAAATTATATAATATATATATATTATAGATAATATATATACTATATATATATAATATATACGTATTATATATATAAATATATATATATAATATGATTATATATATAATATATAGATATATATAATATATTAATATATAAATAATATATAATAAATATATATATATATATTTATAAATCTTATATATATATATATATATAATATATATAATATATATTATATAGTATATATATATATATATATATATATATATATATATATAATTATATATATTATTATATATATTATATATAATTCACTTATCTTACTAACTTTAAACATTAATTTCTTTATTGAACAGCAAGACATATTTAATATAAGAATTTATTTCAAAACAATTGTTCTGAAGAAATAAAAAACCATCAATTAAATCCTCCTTTAAACGATTCCTTGAGATTCCGGTGTCTATATATTTTTAAAGTCCAGAAAATAAGCTCTCAACTTTCACTTGGAATAAGAGGCAAAGCTGTAATTGTGCAAGCGCCATCTTGCAAAATTTTATAGGATAGAAGTTGAATTGCCTCTTTAACTGATAACTTGATTTCCGGATTGATTCCATCTACTGACTCTATTGGAATTCTACATTTTATTTCTTCTAGAAATATTAGGTTGAATGTCCTCTTACTAAGTTAGATTTTCTTTTTAGTATATTTCAATGTTTTCGTTGCATTGCTCCAATTTATTCCATTTATCGTGTGAAAAGTTACTTCATCCGACCATGCAATCTGCAATATTCCTACAAGGGAGGATTCCCTGAAACTGCCTGAACTATCTGACTCCGACCCAAATTTCTTTTCGATAGTGTTATCATTTTAAGTCCTAGTTCGCAAAGAACACTCCTAGCTGTTAAATATCAGATCTCAGTGTCTGGGGAAGATTTCTAAACAAGAATTGTCGACAAAAATATTTGATTTTCAGTTAACAGTCTATTCCCTTCTTTCATGAATTTATTTTGTTGATTGCTAAAAATCCGTTCTCAATGAAAATTTATCCTGCTGTAAGCTTCTGATTGAATTATTTTTGTTGTAAAGTATGGTGTTTTAATAATTTTTCGAGGTTAATCGATTTGTGTCCACAGATGCTTTAGAGAGAAATTTCAGATAAGTACCAGGCAGCCATCATTACTACTACTTATAATCTTTTTATTGCAGAAGAAGCCTTTAGGACTTTAGGCATAAGACATGTACTTCCCCAGCTTGTCTCCTTGACCTAAGATTGCCACGTGCACCTTGATTCTTTAGAACTTCCATTGATTTTGGGGTACGTGCTTGCTTTTGCTATTTATCTCGCCCTGCTTATAAGATTTGCTCATTGAGTATTGTGGAGCCATCACGCACAGGCTAACTGTAAAGTATGAACCCCACACATGTATGCAATGTTAACGTTATCGGAGCATAGTCTTTTCATAAGTTTTATCAAGTTAATTCTGAAAACAACTATTACTTCTTCGTGTTGACATTCATAAAACCAGTATCACATTTACCAATTTCTTTTCTCACCCTCATTGTCCTTATTTAATTTTCAATGTACTGATCATGGTTTTATCGTTATCCGTAACTAAGCACTAATTACTTGTCTCTTTGTTATTCGAATCTTTTAAGATTCAGAAAAATTCTATGAAATTGTATCCTGAAATGTTGAGTATTTTTTTTTTTACTGCTAACGTTTTAGAAATATTATTTTATCTTCGTCCACAATATATTAAAATTATTGAGCAAAAATAATTTAGCTTTGCCCATGTGTAAGTAACCATTTTTAAATGCACAAAGCGTCCTTTATGCAAAATCTACTATTTTTTTGTTTATTTTTTCTTTAGAACTATTTTAACAAATATTTCCCAGTTAAAGGGACTTCCGTTTCTACAGCCATGTCTCCACACGAGCTTTAAATCCTGGTTATGGAAAGAAAAAACTAAGGAGTCACTATCTTAACAACCATATTAATCAATTGTATTTTTGAATTTTTCAACTTAACATAGACAGAACCAAAGTTGTTAATGCAGCTGAAAAAAGTTCCATTTAGTCTCAATTCTTTGAAATTAAAAGGGTCCCCTGATTACCCTTGAGCTCACCTTTCGAGTTTAACAATTGCAGCAATGTTCTGGATGATAGCGTTATTAAATTCGCATTAATCTTAAGGAATCCATAAGAGTTATTGTAGACCCCAATGAAGTAACTGTCAGTTAGGTAGACTCTTTTGTGCATTATCGACCGACTGTTTCCCATCAACTGTGTGAACAAGTTTCATATTGACAATGAAAGTATTTTTATCATCAGAGTGAATAATATATTCAAATACATGAGGTGATTTCGATTTTGTTTAGTAGACATGATTTTTCTAAGGAAATTAAACTTAATTAATTAAAAGTTATCTATAGAAGTACCGAACCTTTTTAATTATTGAATAATAAATAATTACATAATCAAATTTCTTGGAAAAAAGAGAAATATATATTATATATATAATATATATATATATATATAATATAATATATATAATATATATATATATATATATATATATATATAATATATATATATATTAATATATATATATATATAACACACCTGTAGTATATAAAATAATTGTTAATATTGTATTTGCCGGGCTGCGAGAACCAGTAAATTTTGCGGCTCCGATCTCCGGCTCCGCTCCGTCCAGGTCCCCTAAAGTTTTGCCTCCGACTCCGCTCCGCTCCAAGATCCCCCCAAAACTTCGCCTCCGGCTTCCGGCTCCAGTCCCTCAAAAAATTTATCATCTTTCGGCTCCGGCTCCGGCTTCACCCAAACCTTGCGGCTCCGGTGCTCCGGCTCCGGCTCCGTAGCTCCGGCTGCCGGCTCCGCAGCCCTGATATAGATACTATTTATATATATATATATAATATAATAATATATATTTATATAATATATATATATTATATAGATATATATATATATAATATAATATATATATATATTAATATATAGGAAAACTAAGTAAAGTACCCGCATGATGTCTCTAAAACTAAGATAGGTAAAAGAAAACTGATAACATATATGGAATTATAGTATGAAATTTGCTTGGAAAATGATTTTTTCTTTTAATATCTTCAAAACTACGATATGTACAAGAAAACAAATAACATATATGGATTCAGCGTATGAAATTTGTATGAAAAAAAAGGAAATAAATTCTTTTTATACTACAGCATATTTGGGATCAGCGTGTGAATTTTTTTTTAGGGTTTTTGAGTTGACGGTAGGACAGAGGGAGACGAAGTTCCCCCGTCGTCCCCCAGAAGGCCGAGAGACCCCGACTCTTTGCATCTTTGTGGTTTACCCCGTTGTATTCTTTTAATTAAAACAAAAATTTCCTTTTTTCGTACAAATTTCATACGCTGATTCCATATATGTTATTTGTTTTCTTTTACCTATGATGTTTTTGGTAATATATATATAATATATATTTAATATATATTATAAAATATATATATATATTATATATATATATATAGTATATATATATATATATATATATATATATATAAAAATACACATAAAAAATTATAAATATAACATTGATATTATATATATATTTATATTTTTTCGTAAAATTTATTTATAATTTATTAATTTAATATATATATATATATATATATATATATATATATATATATAATATCTATATATATATACTATATATATATATATATATATATATATATATATATGATAAAAAACACATTAAACGTGCTATAACACTGGTCTGCGACATTTTAGCTACCAAGGTTTTTTTTTTAAGTATTCCTTATGTATTTTAATTCGCTGAATTCGAATCTGCTATTTGTTTTTGCGAATCAGGTCAATATTTTCTATGACCTTTTTTTTCTTAAAAAAAGTTGAAATTATTTAAAAGCATTTTGTACTGGTTTATGAAATATTTTCATTACAATTAGAGAAATATCATTGCCATTGATATTATCACATATTTAGAGTATTATTTAAGATCATTGCATCATCTTATTACATCATGGTATTGCAATCATATCTGGTAATTAAAGCACTTTTTGATGTAGCTTGATATCACCGCTTTGTTTGTATAAAAGAAGCTGATATTCCAGTGCGAAGCAAAGCAGTGTTTGTAAAATTAACATTAGGTCATAACATATTGTACATCCTAAGTGTCAGTAAATCATAGTTGTTATCAAGTGAGATTGTTTTGTTTGACCTTATAATTAACAGATTTAAATTGTTGAATTTCGTTACAGTGATTTTTAATGATATTATATATATATATATATATAGTATATATATATATATTATATATATATATATATATATTATTATATATATTATATAAAATACTTATATATATAATAATAATATATATAATATTATATATATATTTATATATATATATAGTATATATATATATTAATATATATATATGATATAATATTATATATATATATATATATATATATATATATATATTATATATATATAATATATATTTTTATATAGTATATATATATATATATAATATATATATATCTCACTGCATGAGTTTTAATTCAAGGAGTGAACAGAAAAAACAAGCATCATGTTAATCATATTAATCTGGATAATTTCGAAGATAACGATCAGGAATTTGAAGAAATAGACACGCCTTCATCATATATCGCTTCAAATTCAGAATTAGAAAAGCCTAATCCTTTAAATTATGCACAACTAAACGAGCTGACCAAAGATTTGGGTCTATCAAAAAAGTCAGCTAAGGTACTTGGTTCAAGACTTGCTGAAAAAAAGTTACTGGCTCCAGGGACAACATATTACTGGTTCCGAAGCAGAGAGGAAAAGTTTCGAAAAATTTTCGCCGTTCACGAAAATACTATGCTAGTATATTGCAAAAATATCAGTGGAGTAATATAAGCTTTAGGGTTGCCCAATAAACCAGAGGAATGGAGACTTTTTATTGACTCTTCAACAAGAAGTTTAAAGGGTGTCTTCTTGCATATTGGAAATAAAGCAGCATCTGTTCCAGTTGCACACTCTGTTCAATTACAGGAGAACTACGAAACCATGAAGAATTTACTGGATACTCTCAAGTACAATCTTCATGAATGGAAGATATGTGGAGATCTAAAGGTAAGAGTAAGAATAGTGAATTTTAATGGAAAGAAAATAATTTTTCAATAGAACAATATATAGTTGTTTAACTTAGACTCACCTTACTTATATGTTATACTAAATTTGTAATACATTGCACTTAAAAGACAAAAAGAGTAGTATTGTATTTAATACAGATTTTAATTTACAGTTAAATTGTTACAATTCCTGGAGTTTTATGTTAATAAAAATTGCATTTATTCAGGTTTGTGTCTTAATACTTGGAAGACAAGGCGGGTTCACCGAGATAATACCTGCCTTCCTCTGTTATGGATAGCGAGGCCGATGAGCAGCACTATAGCCGACAAGAATGGCCATCTCGACAGTCCTTTGATCCTGGCTCCCAAAGTGTCATATATAAACCTATCGTCAACCGTAATAAAATTTTATTTCCACCACTTCATTATAAAATTAGGATTAATGAGAAGTTTTATAAGGGCATTAAAGAAGGAACAGTCAAGCATTTCTTTTTTTGGCAAGAAAATTTCCACAGGTTAGTGATGCCAAATTAACATGCTGTCAAATTTTGATCGGTCCCCAATAAGGATTGCTGTTGAGGACTCTGGATTCGCTGAATGATGATGAGTGAGACAAGAACGAAATGACTATCAATTTTTTAAAGCACTTTCTCTTAGATTTTCTTGGAATCATAGAAATTACAGATTATGAAAACCCACTGTTAAAATTTAATACAAAACTTTGAAATCTTAGGAGTGAGAACTGTTTATAAGAACATCACTTTTTAAGATCCCACTGAAGTACTTCCCGAAAGTTGTGAAATTACTAGTGAAGAACAGGGGAAAGATCATCAGGGATATTAAGTGCATGGAGAAAAATATCAGGGAAAGATGGGGAAATTAAAATGCTAGCAGACTACTGTAGGTGCTTGAAAAGAATTCACCAGAAAAACAAAATACAAAGAAAACTATTATAAAATCGTCTTTCTTTAGAAAAATGCTTTAAATTTCTATATTTAGCTTATTGTTTAATTGTATATTTCAATTATATCAAGACATAACAATCAATTATCATAATTAAAAGTGTGTCTATTTCATCCAGATTTTATTAAATAATTATACCTGAAATATACCAATATTACAAGTATATAACATACTGTTATTTACAAAACAGGTCATAGTACAGAAAATTAACCTGATTAGCAAAAACCAATTGCAGATTCGAATTCAGCGCATTGAAATACATAAGAATCGATTAAAAATCTTTGACAGCAAAAAAAAAGTTTTTAAAACAGAGGCCTGTGTAATTATTGACTACAAAACCCCAATAGAAAGTGATAAAGTTTTAGTTTATTAAAGACCGTGCTAGGCCTTATCGAGACAAGCAATTGTTTTTCCATTTTCAATCCCAATACTCATTACTATATTAGGCCTGAGAGAAAGAGGAGAAACAAATCCTTTCTCGAAAGTCCAGCCTGGTTTTATTAAAAAAGTTTTTTATTTTATTTTCTTTTTTTGTAGTCATTATATATATATATATATAATATATATATATAATTATATATAATATATATATATATATATATTATATATAATATTTATATATATATATATAGTATATATATATAAATAGGGTGTTCAAAAAGTCATTGTGCACCTATATTTTTATTAAGAGACATGAATCAATATAGAATACACGATTTAAATGTGAATGACAAATATAAACAATGTTGTAGTAACCACTTCTAGCATCAATACAGGCTTCGATCATTCTTATTTTGTTTCTAAGCACCGTTATCTGTTTCTAGCTTGAAATAGACCAAATGAACGCTGTTATCGAAGCTTCAAATAAATCAGTGTGCGTGGGCGTTCTCGATTCATTGTAGATTTTGCTGCATCCCATAGAAAAAAGTCCGGTGGATTTAGAGATGGTGAACATGGTAGCCACAGGTCTTTCTGAATGTGGCGGTCTTCAAAAACTTCCTCTAATAATTGCATATAACTATGAGACGTGTGGGTAGTAGAACCCTCCGTCCCGTTGAAACCATTAGTAGTTGATTTACTCAATTTTTATCTGACCGATAAAGAATTTTCGAACAATAACAATCGCTGTTTAATGCTCTCATAAAAAATTAGGGCCAACAATTCGACATCTGGACATCGTAACCCACATTCCAAACTTCAATTCGTGTAAGGGTGTTTCGTGCAAACTGAAATGATTATGGGACAACGGTGTTTGCGCAGTTCCAAGCCCAATGTCATGCTGCTGAGCTAAATTTCCCAATCATTTTGATGGACTCTGCAGCATACTGTTAGAAATATCCAACAATTTCTCTGATAGCTTTGCTGACCTTTACTGGCAGCAAGGTAGCTGTTGCAATTAAATCGTTGGTGGATGTAAAGGAACAATGTCTTGAGTAGACTAAGGTCTTACATGAGGGTATGCTGTCACCTGTGTAAATGTATATATGTATATATGGTTTGTCTGGAATAAGGTTTATAGATCTGTAGTACAAGGTGTTCAGATGGACAATATTAGAGGCGTATTAGGTGTGAGAAGAATTGATAAAATGAGGAATGAACGTATTAGAAACTTGTCTGGTGTGAAGAAAAGGATAAATGAGAGAATAAATGAAAGTTCATATAGATGAATTGGTCAAGTGGAAAGGATGGATGAGAGTCGGTTGGTTAAGTGGATCTATAGTGGTGAGTTTGTTGGGACTCGACCGGCTGGGAGACCGAAGAACGTTTTTTGGACATGAGCCATATATATATATATATATATATATATATATATATATATATATATATATATATATATATATATATATATATATATATATATATATTATATATATAGTATGGACATTTATAAGTTGTTGACCCGTTAATATTAGGTTAGGTTAATTTAGGTTAAGTTTGGTTAGGTTAGGTTAGTTAGGTTAGGTCAGGTTAGGTTAGGTTAGTGAGGTTGGGTTTGAAACAAATTTAATGAATTTACAATAAATTATTAAAATAACGATACATTAATTATTGATTTTCGCCCTGAGTCAACAGCTTATAAATAGCCATATATATATATATATATATTAAAGAAGAAGAAGAAGTATATATATATATATATATATATACATATTATTGTTATCTATATAGTTATATATATATATATATATATATATATATATATATATATATATAGTTATTATTATTATATTATATATATTATGATGGACGATTCCAAATTTGTAGCTGATCCGATTCCGGTACCGATACCAGTCAAAAAGCGCCGATTCTGATTTGATTCGACGACTATATATATAGAGAAGAGTATTATATATATATATATATATATATATATATATATATATATATATATATATATATATATAAGATATATAGTATGTATATATATATAGTTATTGGTTGGTTATATTATATATATATATATATATATATATATATATATATATATATATATATATATATATATATAAAGATATATATATATATATATATATATTATTACATATATATATATATATATTATTGGTTATTATTATTATATTATTATTATTATTATTATTATTATTATTGGTTGTTATTATATATATATAAATTATATTAACATATTATTTTATATATATATATACATTATTATTATTATATTATATATTATTATTATTATTATTATTATTAGCTATTATGCTTATATTATTATTATTATTATTATTATTATTATTATTATATTATTATTAAACATATTAGAGTTATTATTATATTATTATTGGTTACATATTATATATATTATATATTATTATTATACATTATTATTATTATTATTGGTTATTATTATTATTAGCTACATATTACATTTGCATATATATATTATTATTATTATTATATATATATTGGTTATATATATTATTATTACATATATACATATTATAATATTATTATTATTATTATTACATATATTATTATTATATATTATTATATTACATATTATTATTTTCATATTATTATATATTATTGTTATTATTTGAAGTTATTATTATTATATTATATTATACATATTATTATTATTATATATTATTATTATTATTATATTATTATTATTTATATTGTTATTATATTACATATATATTACATTATTATTAGTTATTTATATTATTATTATTATTGGTTGTTATTACATATATTATTATTATTATTATTATATATATATTATTATTATATTATATATATATATATATATATTATTATATTATATTTATTATTATTATTACATATTATTATACAAAATCATTATAACATATTATTATATTGTTATATTATATATTGTTGTTGTTATTGTTAGAATATATATACATATACATACATTATATATTATTACATTATTACATTATTATATATATATATATATTGGTTATATATATATAGAGCAGTATATATATATATAGCAGTTATAAAGTATATACATATATATATATATATATATATATATATATATAGTTATATATATATATATATATATATATATATATATATATATATATATATATATATATATATATATATATATATATATATATTTTATATATATATAGTTGACTAGATTAGCTTTAAACTTCTAATATTTTCATATAAATTTGATCAAATTGCCCTAAAAATCTTAGGATGAACACACTTTGAATGTTAACTTTAATAAATTAGTACATTGAGCAAACAATTTTTATAAATTATAAATAAAATAACTGAATAAATCACACACTAGCTTTCGCCGAATATATACGGCCTCTTCAGGTGAAGTTTTGACTGACTTTGAGCGAGACACTAAATGATGCATTTGGTGTTGAGTATTTTTTCTTTTGTTAAGGTTTTTTCTGAAATCTTCATATAGTATTTTGTGTTTGTCATTATTGTATTCTGTAAACTATCTATGTACATTTCACCCTGAATTTTGTTGAAGTTGTTGCTATTTTTTATACAATAAGATTCGGTCATTTTGCGTTTGTTGTCGTCTGATGCGTAGATGATTGGTTCCATTCCATTCCATATATTTTATTTATAATTTATAAAAATTGTTTGCTCAATGTACTAATTTATTAAAATTAACATTCATTGTGTGTTTATCCTAAGATTTTTAGGGCAATTTGATAAATATATATATATATATATATATATATATATATATATTAGAATATATATATATATTATTATTATATATATTATATTATATTATTATTACATATTATTACATACATATATACATATAATATATATATATATTATTATTATTAGATAGAGCACATTATTATTGTTTCATTACATATATTACAGCAGAAGAAGGCTAGAAGAGCTATTATGCCATTGGTTAATGGTTGAAGGTTGAGTTATTATTACATATATTACATATTATTACATATTATTATTGTATATTATTATTACATATTATATATTATAGCCTATCATTATCACTAGCACACATTTATCTAGAATTAAAATGTTTTATTAAATTTATTTTTATATTATTAATTTAAATTTTATACATTTTAATGTATTTTATTTAATATAATTTATTTTAATATCTTCGTAATTATTATAATATTAATTTAATATTCTATTTTAACTTATGCTTCGTAACTGGTTTCTCCTTTTATTCATTTAATATTTAGCTTTTGAAGTTACTGGACAAAGATGAGATAAGGTTAATTTAAAAACGAAAAAAAATATATTCTAACCCATAAACTAAAAAGAGTAAAAAATATGCCTTATTTATAGGACATGTAAAGGTCAATTTCGATTTTACTGATTGTGTGAGTTAGCAGATTTATAATTTTTTATCGTTCAATGTTTGTTGATGTTATAGATGGCTTTAAGTTTTTTGTTTGTATTTACAAAGAGATGATATTATCAAATGCATTCATGCATACATATTATTATTATTATTATTATTATTATTATTATTATTATTATTATTATTATTATTATTATTATTATTATTATTATTATTATTATTATTATTATTATTATATGAATTATTATTATTATTATTATTATTATTATATATATTATTATTATTATTACGGTTATTATTTCATATATACAGATATTACAAGCAGCTGAAGAAGAGCTGTTGCTTTTAAAATTGTTCTTATTCATTTTTTGTTATGGTTTTATACTTTTTTTATTACATATATTATTAAGCTATATTATTATTATTATTGCTGGTTATTATTATTATAACTTGCTCAAATGATTGGATATTATCTACTTATAATTACTAAATGATATAATTATTACATATTATAATTATAAAATATAACTAAATATTATGCTTATATATATATATATATATATATATATATATATATATATATATATATATATATATATATATATATATATATATATATATATATATATATACCGGTATATTATAATAGGGCGATTTAAAGAAATCTCTAAACAAACTAAATATTTTGAAGTGAAGAAAATCGGCACTAGAATCGAGTCTTTTTGTATGTGAAGTGTTTGCGTAAAGTTGATCCAAACAACGAGAAAAGTAAAAGTGATTTTTGCGAAGGAAAAAGTATATTATCGAGGTTTCAATTGAAAATCAGAAACAGGTTGTAACTAAAGTCCCGTGTATTCGGGTGATAGTGGGAGAACGAAAATGGAACTTAGTATTCGAGGAACAACCGATCGTGTAAGGACGTGAAGCGGCTTAACGGAATTCGAACAACTGGATTTCAGCTTGCGAGTGTCAGGCTTTCGAGGTCGTGGACATTTGACTGGGCCGTCAGGGAGTGAATAAATCCCCAACGCAGATTGAGTCACCGGGTGTTCTCTGAAAGAAATAATAGACCACAGTAGTTGTGGAACGACAACAAATAGTGTCATCATTTAAATTACATCTACAGGAATTTAGTGGCAATTGACAAAGACATTGAATGTAGTACCCACTATAGGTCAACAATCATAGTTACTCTTATGTACATATTTATAGAATAAAGTGTGTGATTTCATCTAGTCTTTCAAGATAGTTACCTTCCGTTGCCAAGAACGAACTCTTTCATATTTATTAACCATTCGGTTACAACTGGTGGCTCGTAACTTTCTTGGACGGAGGGTCAACAGCGGATTGAGAGCAGCGGTACTACAAGAAGTCAAAAATAAAAGCTAAGTTTAGCGAATATCATATTACAAGTTGTGGGTGAGGATTATCTTGTTTGGGAAAGCACCGGTGGGTGGGTTCTGATTTACTTAAAAAAAAAAAAAAAAAAAAAAAAAAAAAAAATTTGATATTGGTTTAGATAACTAGGAATTGTGAAAGAATTTTTTTTCTCCGGCCGTTGCCACTTTATTTTTTTGTTTACGTACATTTTGCGCTGCAGTAAAAACATACAAAGATGTGAAGCGGGGATGATATTAAAGGTGACAAACCGCAAGAGAAATTCAGTTCAATAGAACTCCTGAATATGTTAACAGAGTCACTAACAGAAGAAAAAAACGACTTAGACTTCAACAATATAGCAGACAGTGTGCTGGATCTTAGCCAGGCATTACAAATGAAGAAAGCAAGCACAAGCCAACCACAAGAAATAGAAATAGGAAAAGGGAGCCCTAATATGTGACAAAGTTTGGATATAACAAAAACAGGACGACCGAACGCGACACGGAACAACTAGGAAGAAATACACAACAAAGAGGAAACAGAATGTTCGATATGAATTGAAGTACCAACGTGACACTTCGGATGAAGTGGAGAGTAGTGCTTTCAGAGGTAGGAGTGATGGGAACATCGGAAGTGATCAAGGACAAGCAAGAAAGAAAAGAAATAAGAAGAAAAGGACAACAAGAAAGTACACCGTAGATGAGAGCTCGGCTACAGAAAGCGACCACGTTGAAGACAGCGAACTTTACAAAGGGGGAAAGCTGTGGCTGAAGAGACTTGTCGAGTTAGAGAAAACGGGGATGGAGCCAAATATGGCAGTAAATAGAGTCCTGATCATTCTGGCTGGAGAACTGTTGGAGGTCTTAAAAACATTCAGTAAGGCAAGTGTGAAGGCTTTTAAGCCTCTAAAATATGGAAAGGAGAAAGTTTAAACCTTCCATGCTTTCATCGAAGATTATGAAAGATATGCAAGAAAACAATTAGGGAAAGATCAAAATCGTTGGGCGGTAGACATGCGAAACTTTTTGGAGGGCCCATCGTTGAGGACCTATTACAGCATCTATCGGGCCAAAATGAGTTATACAACGATGGTGACAAGACTAAGAAGTTGGTGTAAAGAGGAGAAAGAGAATGAGATCTTAGATTTACAACGGGAGTTTTGGAGAATAGAAATGAAGAGAAATGAGAAGTTGGCAGAGTTTGCCCTAAGGTTGCAAACGACATACGAGGCAGCCCCAAGCGAAGAACAAAGGGACGTGGAGATGTTAAAAAAACAATTTGTAAAATGTCTGCCGAAGAAAATGGCTAGGAGATGTAATGTCCGGATGGGAGGAGAGAAAGAAAGTGCAAAAGTTAGATGGAAAGACGTCGTCAATTGGGCCCAAGAAGAAGATAAACTTGAAGAACAAGAGAATGAGGAACCCGAAGCTGCCGCGATTCCAATATGAGCGACGTTGCAGGGAGAAAGACCAGAAAGACCAACATATGCCGACCAAGTCCGGTATGGTAGACCGGTGCCCTCCCAGGAAAGGGAACATAGGGGATTCACTGACCGGAATACTGGACCATATGAGCAACAAGGTGGGAGGTGTTACCACTGCGATAAGATAGGACACATAAAGAGAGACTGTTAAAGGTTTAGAGGGTGGTGTTTGGTGTGTGGTAGTAGTGAGCACACGATTGCTAATTGTGGAATGAAGACCAGGAGCAAGGACAGACGTCAGCAAGAAGGACAAAGAGGTGGTGTAGAACGCACTGAAAATAATGCAAGGGCTTTCGGTGTTGACGAACGCAAATGTTTTTTGTGCGATGAAAGTGGGCATTTATGGGAGTCTTGCCCTATGAAGGCAGAATGGGAAGAACTAAAAAAGAAGAGAAAACCAGTAGTCTCGGGAAACGAGAACGCTCCGCCATTACCTGGAGTGAGCCGGAGCCAACCACTGTAATGAGTGAACAAGCAAGTATCCCGGTTAATCAGGGCTGGTCGATACTAAATCCGGAGACATCGGAATGTGGTCCCCGGTTGGGGTACTTCAGGAACTTAACAGTGCCAATGGAGAAGAACCATTCGGTCAAATCTGAGAAGGATCATTCAGCCAAATGGTGGAAGAATTTATTAGTGGCAATGGAGAAGAACAAGTCGGTCAAGTATTGGAAGAACTATTCGGTTAAGTGTAGGAAGAATCAGTTGGTCGAACGCGCACAGAACCAGTCGGTCGAAGGTGGACACAACCGTCAGGAAACGCGTACAATTTTGTGGAGTAAGAACCATTCAGTCATTACGCGGACGGAAAAGAAGAAAGGAGCTCAGTTAAAGAAGGCGTGGCAGATGCTGAAAGGTGTAGCGAGAGCAAACGTCAAATGAAGAAGGTTGCATCTGTACAGACGGACCAGCTGATAACAGTCGATGTGGGGACACAAACGAGCTATACGGACTCGGTCCTCTCACCTATTGATGCCAGTGAACAGTTGGATTGGTTTGACAACAATGATACAAATAGTGACGGCAGCAGTGACTTTGATATCCGGAAGTTTGAGGCGTCGCTGCGGTTCCCGGAGAACAGTTATACGTTGGCTGCAAGAATAAGTGATATGAGTGTTTTGGAAGAAGAAATGCCATTTGGCCAATTGGAGGAGGAGTTGCCTGTACCTGGAACTGGACAGTCAGAAATTGAAAAGAGAGCCCTGAATTCAGCAGAACACTTAGAAACACCAGAACTACCAAGGAAATACCTATATGAAGAGTTGAAAGAAGTTGGAAAAAGCCCGGAGAACATGAATAAAGGCCAAGAACCAGTGTACATAGAGAATTGTGAACAAGCGGAGGAAAGTTAATACTCGCCACCACAAACAAGATCCCGAGGATCAGTTCCAGAATTGTCTAAAGTACAAATGAAGATTCTGGAGTACGAAAGACGGACAGAAGCAAAAAAGGCGTCCAGGAGGAGGAATCAGTATAATTATTTTTCTTGTTAGAGATTGGACAACCAATCTCTGAGGAGGAGTCGTATAATAGGGCGATTTAAAGAAATCTCTAAACCCACTAAATATTTTGAAGTGAAGAAAATCGGCACTAGAATCGCGTCTTTTTGTACGTGAAGTGTTTGCTTAAAGTTGATCCAAACAACGAGAAAAATAAAAGTGATTTATGCGAAGGAAAAAGTATATTGTCGAGGTTTCAATTGAAAATCAGAAACAGATTGTAACTAAAGTCCCGTGTATTCGGGTGCTAGTGGGAGAACGAAAACGAAACTTAGTATTCGAGGAACAACTGGTTGTGTAAGGACGTGAAACGGCTTAATGGAATTCGGACAACTGGATTTCAGCTTGCGAGTGTCAGGCTTTCGAGGTCGTGGACATTTGACTGGGCCGTCAGTGAGCGAATAAAACCAGAACGCAGATTGAGTCACCGGGTGTCCAATGAAAGAAATAATAGACCACAGTAGTTGTGGAACGACAACAAATAGTGTCATCATTTAAATTACATCTACAGGAATTTAGTGGCAATTGACAAAGACATTGAATGTAGTACCCACTGGAGGTCAACAATCATAGTTACTCTTTTGTACATATTTATAGAATAAAGTGTGTGATTTCATCTAGTCTTTCAAGATAGTTACCTTCTGTTGCCAAGAACGAACTCTTTCAAATATATATTAACTCTATAAGTGATTAATATATATATATATATTGATATATGATATATATATATATATATATATATTATGTATATATTATTATTATTATTATATTATTACATATATATATATATATATTATATTATATAAGAAGCATATATATATATTATTATTATATTATTATTGGTTATTATTATTATTATATATATATTATATATATATATTATTATTATTATTGTTATATTTTATATATATATATATTACATATTATTACTGTTATTATATATATATGCATTATATCGGCAGCGAGTTGTAGTAATATATTATCCCATATTCTTCCATGTTATGGTATATTTATGAATACAGTGCAGTTATATATGAAGGTAATTATTTACAATTTATTTTTTCTTTATTGTATATTAGTATTGCTATTTATTATTATTATTATTATTATTATTATTATTATTATTATTATTATTATTGTTGGTTGTTATTAGTACTATTATTATTATATATTATTGTTATTATTGCCATATTGGTTATTGAAGAGCGAAGAGTTGTTCATACATATATATTATTACATAATATTATATTATTATTATTTATATTACATATTATTATTATTATTATTATTATTATTATTATTATTATTTTATTATTATTATTATTATTATATTATATTATTATTATTATTATTATTATATATATATATTATATATATTACATATATATTATTATTATTATTATTATTATTATTATATATAGTTATTATATATATATATATATTATTATTATTATTATTATTATTATATATTATTAGTTATACATATATTATTATTATTATATTATTATTATAAATATTATTATTATTATATTATATTATTAGTTATTATTATATTATATATATATATATTATATATATATATATATATATATATATATATATTATATATATTAATATATATATATATATATATATATATATATATATATAAGTTATTATTACATATATATATATATATATATATATATATATATATATATATATATATATAAATTCTATATATATATATAAATTTATATATATATATATATATATATATATATATATATAGTATATATATTATTGCTATATATATATATATATATTGAAGCTATAGCACGAAAACGCGAAAGCGTTTCAATGATAAACGAAACGGTTAAACACCCAAACTATACTGAACGAAGCAATAATT
>JABUQX010090447.1:22500-29015 GCA_015478945.1 Trachelipus rathkii | reverse complement strand
CTGCCCTTATGGACTATGGGGAGTCTTGTGTGGTACCGCTTGACATATCTAAGGCTTCTGACAGGGTATGACACGCATCGCTACTCTCTAAGTCTAACCTTCCTTTGGATTCTCTCTCTTTCGCTTTTGACTTACTTTGTCTACGTTTTTCTTTCAAACTAATCGTTCCATTTCACTCTTGTTGACTGGATGCACCTCTTTCTCATTTCTTGTTAATTTGGTGGTGTTTCCTCAGGGTTTCTTGTTTTATTCTTTTCACTTCTATTCCTACTTTTCTTTAACGACTTCTTAGCTGGACTTCTAACTTTGTTTTACTCTAATGCTGCTGATTGTCCTCTCTATTCTTCTATATTCATTTTTCAATGTGCTCCTTGTTTGTTATCTCTGAGTTTGCCCATCTCATCTATCTATCAGTTTTCAGATATTTCAGATTCCTTGCCCCGTACTTGCGTCGGGAATTTTCTCTCATGTGGGCTAACCCGACTTCTTGGAAATCAGCTCTCTTAATAACCTCACTTCTTCTCATCCTCCTCCTCATAAAATCCCCTCTCCAACCCTTACCTCCACACTTTCAACTCTCCCTTCACGACGGCTCTAATGTTGCTTGACTGTAAACACACCATAAATATTCTTTTGGCTGAAGGCTCAATAAATACGACATGTTTGCGAGACCCTAAATTAACATCGCTTGCTAAAATGGTCATCTATGAAGCTGAGAATTCTGTGGGCGAGCCATTGTCGTTAATTTCTTCGCGCTCAGTTAAATCCCACGTTATTATAAGAGCTCTTGTTCGCCCCTCCGCTATGGAATCCTGTATCTCATTTTGGGTGGATCGGTTCCACCCTCCTTTTGGATGTGTTGTAGGCTGAAAGGCTAAGAGATCTATAAACTGTCAGATTCACTTCTAATTTCAACCTTTGACCCTCCTTCTCCTGCGGTGTGATCATTTCTATGATCAAATAACTGGTTTTTCTATTATGTTCACAACTGGCAGTGCTCCCGATTGATATTATATTGTACTCTCTTGCCACCCTTCTTCTCACCACTCCTCAGCGTCGCTCTCCTCGTTAAACAAGAGTGCTTCTCTTATCCTCACCATCTCTGATTATTGTGTGAATATTGGATTACTCAAAGATTACTCATTTGTTTGGTGGCCCCTTCTCCAGCCATCATTGTTTGTGTAACTCTATATTGCCCTCATCTCCCATTTTTCGTTCAAGTATTGCACATTTCCCTCATTCTCTCTCTTCCTCTACTATTATTCAGTCTCACTCTGCGTCTAACGCCCACCCGAGGGGATTGTCATTAGATAAGGGGCTGGGTCGATTACTTATCCTTTATAGTTTTTTTATTCTTTTTCATTTTTTTTGTAATTTTTGCTTTGCCCCTCATGAAAAGGGCCCTGTCCCGTGAATGGTGCAATCAGTATATATTATATATATATATAATATATTATATATTATAATTTAAAGTCATATATAGATATTTATTATAATACTACTATGGTATATTGACCATGTATATATATATAATATATATATATATATACTCCTCTATCCCAAAAGTAAGTTTACTGAATTTATTAGTAGTCGTCGTCCTATGTGTGGCTCGCCAAAAAATTTTAAATTCTTTAATTTGCTCGCGATAGACTAAAGGTTGGGCACCACTGCCCTAAGGTGTTGATGCGGCATGCCTGAGAGGAGAGGGTAGTCACTAGCCAGTTTGTACCACGTTACCAGAAAAGGTGCTGGTATTAGTTGGCTCTCATAAAACGAGCCTGTTCAATAAAAAGTCTGGTTGACAAGCATTTAATGAAATATATAAAACTATATCTAAATTTGATTTCAGTATTATCTTAAAGACTTAATCATCTTTTAATATTAAACCTGCAGTTTTTTGATTCATTTTCCTCTACTTTTATGCGGCCTTTAAAAAAAAGTTCACATTAATTAGGAAAAATATATACAATTGTTAATATAGAGCTTCGTAACTAAATTAACAATTTATAATAAAATTTAAGATATTATTTTTCATAATCATATCTATATAAATATTAATATTATAATTATTATTTTTTCGACACTAGTCCAGCGACTTAAAGACTCAATAGGCAAGCAGCTTGAACGCTCGTGTTTAAGCAGAGCGCACGACGCTGTTTATTTTAAAATCCTTCCAAATATTTCATGTTACAATAAATAACTAAAAGAAGAATATATATATATTATATATATATATATATTATATACTTACTTACTAAATAATATCTATAATAATATATATATATATTAATATATATCTATATATATATATTATATAATATATAATATATATATATTATATATATATATTATATAATTATATAATATAATATATATTTATAATTATATATATAATATATATATTATATTCATATATATATTTATTATATATATATATATAGGCCAGCTTTCGTTATCCGTCATAATGTTATCTTAAAAAACTATATGCTTACAGTAAAAGGAATACATTGTCTGGAATGCCTGGTTCTCAACAGTTTGCCCTGGATAATGTAAAAAAAATAAGAAAAAAAAAAAAAAAAAAAAAAAAAAAAAAAAAGAAAAAAAAATCTCAAAACTACAAATAGCGCTAGGTCAGCGAAAAAGGATATACATTTTGTGAATCTCGTAATTTCACCCATCCAAGATAAATGTCACCAATAACATATATAATAAAAATTTTGTTATGATATTATGGTAATATTTGATTAGACAGGCCTACTTTTTAGAGACTTTTATTGGTTTCTCGATAAAATAAATAGACTTTCTATTAAATTTTTGCTTTTTTTTTCATTTTTTAGGGGGCTCGAGCCCGACGGGGAATCCAACAGAGGGGGCGACGTTTTCCATACCCCCGTACGGGTGGGGGCGGAGAACCCGCGACCTACTCAAAACCAATAGAGTCGGGGTTCTCCGGAGATCCCTCCCCGGAGGGGGGGAATTAGTCCTACCATCCGTGTTTCCGCTCGAAAGGCCGAGAGTGACCCCGACTTCCTGCCATCGGTGGCGGGTATATACCTTGGGGTATTCTCTTTGTAAAAAAAAAAAAAGCAAAATTTTATTACGACACATGTTATTATTTTATCGAGAACTACCCGAATAAAAAGGTCTCTAGATATGGCTTCTATCGGATATTTTACTCATAATTCATTCAATTCAATAATTTTTTTATTATTTTATTATTTTTACCATTTTTCTTAATGTGACAATTTTTACAGGATGTCCAAAATGTTATTCCTTTCCGCTGTCAGCTATTGTAGTTTTTGAATATAACCCGATTTTTTTCTTTTTTCTTTTTTTTTTTTTTATTTTTTTTTTTTTTTTTTTTTTTTTTTTTATCATTTCCAGGTAGCAAACTTTGACCCATAGCATTTCTCAGCAATGGTAACTCTCCGTTTACTAGTAGTATTAATCATAGTTTTACGATCGACTATGACTTCTAGGATAATCGAAAAGCTGACCAATATATATATATATATATATATATACTATATATCCTATTATATATATATAATATATTATCTAAATATATATATATATATATAATATAAATTATATATATATATTATATATATATCTATATATAATACATTATATATATATATATATATTTAATACTACAATAATCTTATATATATCTTATATACTATATATATATATATAGGCAGCGCTATTAGTAATACCCCGTCATATGTAATTCCTCTATAAAACTATTAATGCTACACCGTACAAACACCCACTGATAGAAAAAAAAAATACATGGGGAATGCTGGAATCCAATGCTAGTACGAGAAATGAAAAAACAAAAAAAACATAAAAATTTAATCATTCAAACAACTACAATAGTACAGCCGAAAGGGAGAACATACATTTTTGGAATCTGGTCACTTCTCCACCATAGGATAATGCTTCTATACGGCACCTAAGGGGGCTCGAGCAGACGGAGGGACAGAGGGGGGAGGGGATGTTTTCCATACCCGTAGGGGAGGGCGGCCAGGACCCCGCCGACACCAAGATACCAAAGAGCGGGGCCCGTTCCGGAGACTCCTCCCGAGGGGGAATAATCCTATCCCCGCGTAGTTTCCCCGGAAGGCCGATGAGACCCCGACTCCTGCGCCACCTCCGGGCGGTATACTACCCTTGGGTATTTTCCTTTAGTAAAAAAAAAAGCAAATTTATATAGAAAGCTCTATTTAATTTTAACGAGTAAATCAATAAAAGGTCTTCTAAATACCGCCCTTCTTACCATCTTAATAGGCACATTTTAATCAGTATTATATATAATTATTAAACAATAATTTTTTTATTTTTTTTATTATTTTACATTTTCCCTATTTGTGATACATTTATACTTAAGGATTCCCAAAAAATGTTTCCCTTTTCTCGCTGTATGCTATTGTAGTTTTTGTAGATATTATATTTTCTTCTTTTTTTTTTTTTATTTTTTTTTCATTTTCCGTACTAGAATATAGGATCCGCAGGTCACAATTGTTATTCCTTTTTTACTGTTAGCAATTAATCCAGTTTTAGATACACATCATGAGGTACTCACACTAAAACACCGCGACTCATCATAACATACCCACACCTATCAGTATACTATCTCCTACCCACCTATAACCACCGTACTCTTATCATTATATACTATCCACCTTATACTCCTATATACACTACCATATATCTTACTATATACCCGTATATATATAGTATATAATACCTTCCTACTACCCATCCATATATATATATATATATATATATAGGACCTTTCTGTTTTACGCTTGTTAGTTTTGATTTTTTTTTTGTTTTTTTTTTAAATATATCTGCTATATGATAACAACAATGAATTTCAGTGGTAACGGGCATGATTAAAAAAATATATAGGACCAGTTACGTTTTACGGATCGTAACTTTTAAAAAACAAAAATTTTTTTTTTTTTTTAAACTAAAGGAATAACCCAAGGGTAACTCCCGCAAAATATGTGCACGGAGTCGGGGTCTCCTCCAGCCTTCCCGGGGGAACGACAGGGTAGGACTATGTCTAACCCCCTCCGGGGAGGGTCTCCGGACACCTCCGCTCTTTGGTATTTGGGTGTCTCGGGGGTTTCCTCCGCCCCTCCTCTACGGGGTATGGAAAACGTCCCTCTCCCTTCTGTCCCCGTCGGCTCGAGCCCCTAATTTTTTTATTTCCTTCTTTTTTTATTTTTTTTTATTTTTTGTTTTAATCTTCTCTTTTTTACCTATTTCGTCAATCAAGATTTATAGCTCCTGATTCCAATATGTAATTGCTTTTTCTCAGGTCTGTTATAAGGTGTCGTACCTTTTATGAGATCGTTTCAATTATGAAAAAAAAATTTCTTTTTCATTTTTTTTTTTTTTTTTACATTTTTTATTAATAAGCTTCTCTACACGGCTTGTATTCCAATATGTACTTTGGTTTTCTCTGTACCAGATGTCGCTACCTTTTCTGAGATATTTTAACTTTTTAAAAACAATATTTATACAAACAATGTGATTTTAAAATCATCTCCCTAAAAATACTTCACAACTTTTGAATCAATGTCCGTTACAACTGAAACCATTTGTTGGTATCATAAGTTATTCTAATCATCTTCAAAAAAAAACAAAAAAATCAATTCCAAACTCTCTGTGCCCACATGCTTAAAACATTAAAAACGAGGGCTATATATATATATTATATATCTATACTATATATATATAATATAATCTCAGATATTTATATCATATATAATATATTATATTCACTCATATTATCTCATATATTATACTATTAATCCCTACCTTTATCTATATATATATATATATATAGGCATTTCCCTTTAAAATGGATGTTACATAAAAATACAAATTTCGAAATCATCGCTGAACTCTAATTGCGTCTAGCCATGGCACTGTGACGTTGTTAAGTTAAACTCCATATAGAAGAATAGACACAAGTTGTGCTTGCTTGCTTTTAAATTATGTGTAAAATTTTTATATGTTAATTTTGTTTTAATTTTTTTTTTATTTAACTTTTATTAAGGGGCTCGAGCCGACGGTGGGACAGAGGGGCGGACGAAGTCCCCCCCGTCGTCCCCGCTGAGGCCGAAGACCCTGACTCTTTGACATCTTGGCGATTTAATCTTGGGTATTCCTTTAGTTTAAAAAAATACAAAAAAACTTATAGTCTATTCTTGACAAAATAATAATTTGCCTTGAAATAGTATCTAAATAATGTTAGTATTTATTAGCCATACTTTCTATACAAATCTCATGGATTTGCTTTAAAGGACAAGTTCCTATATACATTTATATTATATATATTATATATATATATATATAATAATATTCATATATATTATATATAATATATTATATATATTATATATATATATATATAATATATATATATATATTATATATGGTGAAACTAAAGAAAGTTACCCGCATGGTATCTCTAAAACTAAGAATAGGTGCAAGAA
>JABUQX010090447.1:15000-17500 GCA_015478945.1 Trachelipus rathkii | reverse complement strand
GTGTGTTTGCGGGAATGACCGGCAGGGAGAACCGGAAGAAAAAGTGGATCTGAGTCAGTAAAAGGAATGTCTGAAGGAAAGGAATGGCGAAGTTTGGCAGAAGGCGAGAATGAAAGGTGCATCAAATAAGGAGTGAATGGCGGGGATCTGTGAGGGGGTATGGTTGTGGGCCCGACCAAGGGATGAACCCTACATTGACCAGATACCAAGATGCTACAGTGAGGGTTCGTCGCGGTCTTGTGAAACACTAGGGTGTATTTTTTTTTACTGCGATGTGCTCTCTCACTCAGGGTTGGTAAAGGGGGGGGGGGGCGCTTTTCCTTTCAACTTACGTCATGTTCTAACTTTCCTGTTTCCGATGTATGTTGCGTATCTCCCCCGAAATCTGGGGAAAGGAGGCCAAAATAATACTGATATTACTTAATATATATATATATATATAAATATTATATTATATATATATATATATATATATTAATATATATATATATATATATAATATATATATATATATATATATAGTATATAATATATACTTATATATATATATAATAATATATATATTATATGGGTGCAAATCCAACTCAACGCTCGTCGTGCACACCTGGGGTTTTCGACCAATGGAAGCTCCTGGCAGGGCAGGAATTGGGCCTAGTAAGCCAAACTGCCCGAACTGAAATTGCTTGCAATACTCAGGACCAGCCTTGGATGTAGATAGACCTTCAGGTAACAGTCTTCGTAAACGATTTTTTGGACCAGAAAACTTTCGATCAGCACTTTTAAAATAAGATGCGCGACGCTTATTATAACAACGTGTGGTGGAAAGGAGGAGATCTTTGAGATGATGAAGGAGAGGATGATTGATGTGAAGGAAATAGCTAAGATGCGAGTGAGAGAGGAACAGATATGGGAGGGGAGGCATATGTATTGAAAGATTATAAATAAAGGAGTAGAGGATTGAATCAAGGGAAGGCCGCGGAGATGGGGTTCATAGTTAGGGAAACCGAAGATGTCACCAATTCATACAAGACCAGAGAAGGTCGATGCATGAAGACTTGTAAGAGGCACTTGTAAATCAAGGGAAATAGATACCACGTCTACCAGGTCTATTCATCGCAACAAGAACACCGAAAAGAGGAAAAGAGACAGTTCATGGAAATGTTAGATTAGAAGGTGGAGGGATGGAAAGGAAAGAAAGGGAAGTTTGGGGGGGGGGGGGGGGTGTATTGTTGGGCTGATTGGAGATTTTTCAATGAAAGAGTGGGGAGGAGAAGAGACGAGGTGGAGAGAATGGTGGGACAGTAACAGTATGGAGAGGAGATAAGGAATATTGAAGGAGAGATGTTGATAGATTTCTGCTTAAGGATAAGGAATGAAGGTTCATGAAAATGCGCTTTTCCAACAGAGGGACTCACATAGGTTCACAAGATATAGATGGAAAACCATATCACAGGAGAATTTTCGGATCAAAGAGATCTATCTATTATTATGCCTATATATATCGTCTGAATAGTTTTGGTCTAATAAGAATGCCGGAAAGGTGATACCTGGGTAACAATGGATTCGGATTAAGTATTGGTTCTGTGACGGACCTGGAGGTGAAAAGACAAGAAAAGTTGCCCGAATAAAGAAGAGAAATGCGAGTGAAAAGTGTAGTCACTAAAGGAGTGTGACCAACCAGAAAAGGGCAATATATTGAAAAAATAATTGAGGACTTAGAACAATTAGAATGAGTAGGGGAGATACAAGAAACGGTAAGAAGGGCTGCAGAGGAGACCCTGGGTAAAATATGGGTTGAAGGAACGAGGAAGGACACACGAGGTTGGTGGGACATGGTAAAAGTGAAAGGAGGCATAAAGAGGCAAATCAGTTTGGTGAGAAGGTTGTTGAAAAATAATGAACTGCACAGACAAAGGCTCAGTATGTGGAGACAAGAAAAGAAGTAGAGAGAGAGAGTGCAAAGAGTGAAAGAAGAGTCAGCAAAGAGAGAGGCGGAAGAAATGATGGAAGATGTGAGGGCAGAAAGGAAAGATGGTTTTAGACTGTGGCAAAAACCGAATAAAGGGTAGAGGAAAGTGTGCTATTATCAAGGAACCCAAGCAGGAGAAGTTTTTTTGTGAGATCACGGCAGACATACACAGGAGAATGGACCGGAAATATTTCAGAGAACTGTTAAAAGTGAATGAATAGGTGGAGAAAGGGGGAGAATAGGTAGTTGAAGGAGGGGAGGAGATCACTATGGAGGTCGAAGGGGGCTCTGAGAGCGATGCACCGGGGGAAGGTGGGATACCTATAGAACTAATAAAAGAGGGAGGAGAGAAAATGAAAGAAATAATTCTGAAACTTGTCCATAGGCGTTGGAAACGAGAGCGAAGTGCCAGAGGGTTGGGGAAGTCAATCATAGTTCCAATATATAAGGGAGAAGGAGATACAGTTAGACTGTAAAAACTACTGGGGATTAATCTTTGTTGGACCACTTGCAAAAACGAATTGAGAGAAT
>JABUQX010090447.1:0-10000 GCA_015478945.1 Trachelipus rathkii | reverse complement strand
CATCATTCAATGCATTAAGGTTTCTGGCAGCATTCTATATCTTGTCAAATTAGTAGTTGGTTCCATAGTACTTGAACGATCTTTTCAACCGAGGCTGTCGTTACAGGAAATGACAAGAAGGATTTCACAGAGCTTTTGTAACTCGCAATATCCCACATCCGCTTCCAATATTTTCGACAATGGATTTTCATCTGCTTATTAAAATATTTCGCTTTTCGAGCATGGAACTGAGATAAAAATTGAAGGATTGTGTCAGCTAGTACACATTCCGCATTAAGCATCGGAAATCTGTCACAAAATTTTCTAACTTCAATATCCGGTAAATTTGTTTATGACTGAAACGTCTCAAAGCGACTAGCAAATATCATTATATCAATTGATTTGTCCTTGAACCTTTCTGCAATTTCTTCGATTACACTATCTCAATATATCTTCATCCCTTTAAATGCATTTTTCTTATCTTCATCTGCAGAACATCAATAGGACGCACTTCAGATCGCAAACTTTTCATTATTTTTACACACGAACGTTTTTTTTTTGTACAGTAATAATACACATTGATTTGCAATAATTTGCAGGTGCAATTTTGTTCAAGTAATTAGTAATAGGGAGATGACTTTGGTCATACTAAAGACCCTTCTTTGCAAAGCATTGCTAAGATTAATGAAGTGGCTGTCGTAAGGAGTTCATTCCGATTACATAACAGCGTGACAAGAAAACTTCCAGCAAAATTGCCCCCTGCAAGATGATGCAAGGTCTGCTCCCTGTCTTTGTGGATATGCTCACAGCCATCAAAATTGACCTTTAGCTCCTGAAGACAGCATTCACTATCTTATTATGAGATAACCATCTCACTTCAATGCATTCTTGAATCTTGAGGATTGGATCATGATTAATGATTGAATATCATGCAAAATATTTTTCTTTTTTTGTAGGACATGCTAAACAGTTTGTAAATATCTTTCAAAATATAAAAAAAAAACTTTTACCAAAAATTTATTCCCGCAGGAGGCTGCTGCCAGGGAAAATATATGTGTTCTTCAGTGTAGTATATAATGAGGAACTTCTTTGTTTGCTTTTTCTGAAAGCCTTTTCTTACACCCAACATTTCCAGCCATATTAGAAGCACCATCAAATCCAAAAACAATAAATTCAATTTATATCAAGATCAGTCAGCTCCTTATCAGTAGCATTTGCAATAGTTTCTGCTTTTCCAATTGGGTCATCTTTAAAACAACTTGACAAGAACTTTTCTACGGGATTTTTACCCTCCACTACTCTAAACATTATACTCAGCTCCATTTAATTTCTTAAAGAAGTGCTCTCATCTGCTAAAACGGAGAACTTCTTGTTTTTCAATGTTTTTTTTCCAACTCATCTTTCAAAACTTCGCCCATACATAACAGAAGTTCACCGGCAGTGTCCTTGCTGCTGTAATTCGACCTATCACTCTGATCTTTTCTGCACGTTTTAAAATCATCATTCAATTTGTTCAAAATACTTTCAATCAAACTCTGATATTTAGTAGTGTAAGCTACTTCTTCCTTTACCAAAAAATACAACCCTCGCAAAAGTATTTTTAAACCTTTCTTATTTAAGTTTCTTTCACTTTCACTCTGCTGAAGAATTTGAGCGTGAATCGGTTTCTTCATAGCCTGTCTCCTGAGGTTTTCCATTTCTACACTTATAGTGTGAGCTGAAGAGTGTTCATGCTTCTCTAATTTCCCATTTTTTCCTAAAGCTTTTTTTGAAAGTTGTGAATGGAACTATGAATATGAATACCCCACCTGTCTTTTGTAGAACATTTGCATCATTTTTCATGAAATTTTGGCACAACTATATAGGTTCTTCTTCAATCTTCTCCTCCTTCCCTTATCAACTCTATCGCAATTCCATCTTCGCCCGGCGATTTTCCTTTCTTCCTTTTTGACAAAGCCTCCTCATATTCTCCCATCGTTATCGGATTCACCCCTTCCATCTCCTCTCCCACATATTGCTCCTCTTCCACATTCCTCCCCTCTTCTACATTTAGGAGTTCTCCAAAATATTCAGTCCACCTCTCATTTACCTCTCTCTCTCTCTCTCTCTCTCTCTCTCTCTCTCTCTCTCTCTCTCTCTCTCTCTCTCTCTCTCTCTCTCTCTCTCTCTCTCTCCTCTCTCTCTCTCCTCTCTCTCTCTCTCTCTACAATATACTATATTAATATAATACTAATAAGTATATATATATATACTATATAGTAATATATATATATATATATATATATATATATATTATATAATACTATAATATAATATTATATAATAAAATACTATATATATATATATATATATATATATATATATATATATATATATATATATATATATATATATATTATATATAATATATATATATATATATAAATTATATTATATAGTATAGTATATTTATATATATATATTAATATATATATATAATATATATATATACAATAATATATATATATATTTGAAAATAAACCACTAAAACCATATATATTAACTAAGGCAACTCCTTACTAATAGGACCAAAGCAAACTTTGATAGGACCTTTCTCCGAAAGAAATTTTCTTTAGCAATACTTATTTTCTCACATAACGTTCTCAAACGTTCACCGGACTTCTCAGAAGTCAGGAATTGACAACTTGTTAATTTTATGCGCCATATCTAGCAACCGTTTCATGCCATCAGGCTGTTTTACTTGTTTATGGCTAAGGATAATATAGAATTAAAACATACTTTTCTATATTTATTTGCTTTATTTGTAATTTAACGGCAAAAATTTAATTCATGCTCGATTTCTCCGGGGGGCACTCGACTAGTCCTCCGGGGGGCAATAGCCCCCCCGGAAGTTATGCCTGAAAGAAACCACTGACTTCTGGCACTCCTCCTCACTCCTCCTCCTTCTTCTCTCAGGTGTATGCCTATGCCCATTTGCCTACGTGATACTACATCTATGATTGGTGGCGATGCGACTCCTGAAATCTGGTACACGTTAGGAAGGCGGGTGAGCCGGATGGCATCCTCCCCGAGTATTTGATGGAGTGTGCTTTCGTGCTGACCCACCCCTCGTTCAAACTATAATTCATCTGATGCCTCAATACTAAATACTCTTCCCTCAGTGTTGGAAGAAAGCACATGTCCAACCTGTTCGGAAAAAAAAGGAAAGCCGCTCTGATCCCTTATAAATATCGCCCTATAGCTCTCACTTGCTTTCTATCTAAGATCTTTTGAAACCCTTCTCAACTCACATTTCTTAGATCATCTGGGAGTCTCATTCACTTCTTTCCGATCGCCTGTACGGCTTTCGAAGCTCCGAGGATCTTACTGCGCGAATATACTTCTATTTAACTGAGTATGGTTATTCCGCCCTCAGCAACTACGGAGAGACTTGCGTGGTGCGCGCTTGACATATCCAAGGCTTGACCGGGTATGACATGCGTCCATGCTCTCAACTCCCTCACCTTTGGTCATCCTCCTTCTTTTGCTTACTTATGTCTAGTTATCTTTCAAATCGCTCAATATCGGTGTTGTTGATGGGACGACTTCTTTTTCTGTCAAAAGTGGTGTTCCCAGGTTCTCCTACTTTTCTCCTACTTTCATTAATGATCTTCTCATCTGCACATTTAACTCTATCCACTCGTAATGCCGATGACTCACCCTTCTCTCTTCAACTCATTTCAATTCTGCTCCCTCTTTTACTTCATAGAATGCCTCTCGTCTTAATCTTTCGCATTTGCTCTATTCTCGTGACTGCATAGAATTCGGGTGGTACGTTTCACCTTGTGAATTCAACTCTTTAAAAACCCCAACTTCTACAAAACTCCCTCTCTAAGACACCTTCAAAAAGTTTCCTATCTCTTTCAACGGTTCTCCCGTCTCTCCTGTTGAAATATAAACATCCTTGGCCTAAAACATAAACAAAAAAATGTCCTGGAAACCTCACTCACAACGGTTGCTAGGGCGGCCTTTTCCCAAAAAAAGAAGAAGCTTATGAGTTCTGTTTATGCTGCGAGACTTTTTTTTCCTCTTTCAGTTAGCTCCAAGCTATACAAGGGCCTTCATCCACCCTTGTATTGAATACTGCTCTCATATCTGGGGGGGGGAGGGCTCTGGTTTACGCCTGATTTTGGATAGGTAGAGGCAAAAGGCCAAAAAGGCTTCAATAACTGTCCTGCATCGTTTTCCGAGTTCTACTGTGGACCCATCTATCTTTACGGCGCGGTGTTGGTGCTTTATATCTCTTTTCTATAGGTACCGCAGACGGCAAGTGCTCGAGGGCAGCATTATCACGTCGAGTACCACACAACCTTACGAGGTCCTCGATAGCACAAGGGGTGTGACTGTGTCGGCAGATGAGTTTGTGTTGATATTGTAACTTAGGCTGTCGCTGCGCGGGCTTCCTTCTTTCCGTGCACCTCTGTTCAGAGGGATTCTCTTCATCTTCGTGCTTTCCTGATGATTTATGCTCTCTCACTTTAAAGCCTGCGTCTGTGTCATACGCCGTAGTTTAGTGTATAGTTGGGATGCAATATCTGAGAGTGCTGCAACACCCCCTTCGTTTGATAGGAGCTCTGCCCCGAGGTAAGTGTACCGCGGTGACCAACTGTAAAATAATTATACGATATATATTATAATATAAATATACTATATATATATATATATATATATATATAATTATGATAAGTATATAATATAATATATATATATACTAATATAATACACAATATATATATATATAGAATTTCTATAGTATAATTATAATATAATATAGGTCAGCCTCTTAGAAAGAGCCACAATCCATTATCTCAAAAACGACAACAGCTCAGGAAAAGGAATACATTGCTGGAATGCTGGTCCAAATTTAGTGCTAAAAATAGCTAAAAAAAAACAAAAAAACATAAAAATTAAATAAAAAAAAATTATATTATCAACAAAACTACAATAGTCCTAACACGCGAAAGGAAAACCTAAATTTTTAAAATAACCTCGTAACACACTCTCAATAGAGATAGGAAAACCTGCTAAAAAAAAATCAAAAAAAATTATAATTGTTATCAAATTTTCCACCAAGTCTAAGTATAGATCATAGAACGAGAAAACTAATTTACGAGAACCTTCCTTAATCTAGGTTATACAACTTAAACATAAATAGGAGCACTTGCTATTCACACATTAATCTCGCTTATTTTATTTATAACTAAAGAATACCCCAAGGGGAATAACACCTATACACGACACAAACCCCTGGAACAGGCTAACACTCGGGCTTCTATCGGACCATCCCGAGGACAGAGAGAACCAATACGAAGGTAGCGACTAAATAATTCCCCCCCTACGGAGGGCCGGCGTCCTCACCCGCGAAACCACCGCTCATTCTAGGCTATTATGAAGAAAAAAAAAATAAGGTGTTGCGGGGGTTCCTCAAACCCCTCCCCCAGACAGAGGTACGAAAACGTCCCCCCTAGTGTAACTCCCCACCAGATCGGCCCATCAAGAAAGACCCCTAAAACATTAGCCTTGTAAATACCTTTACAAATAACATAAATAAACCAAAAATACTAAATACATCGTTGGCACAAGCACCCCCACCAGAAAAAAAATAGCACATATTATTATGTTTAATCTCCTCTCTATTTTTTTCATTTATACATTTCCAAAAACCAAAAAAATTTTACAGACCGATTCAAAAAATATATTTATTTACTTAGAAAACGGAATAACAAAATTTAGTTTATAGAAATATATTTTAATTTTCTTTTTTATTCTACATATAATAATACAAAGTAATTCACATCGGCTAAAATGTTGCCCAGAGAATCTCAAAGCAAATGTATATCCCCTTTTTCCAAAAACATCAGATAGACTCGTACTAGTTATATAGAACAAGATGATGATCTGTGGACTCTTCTAGAGACTAGAGACATCACAAAACCCTACAACTACGTGATGAAGGGTAAATACTATTGATAGTAATATCACACCAAACCTCTAACAATACATAAATAAACTAGCATAGATACAAAGATATATATATATCAATATAAAATATATATACTTATAAATATAATATATAAAATAGATAAATAATTATAAATATAAAAATATATATAAATAATATATAATATATTAAATATTTTGAACATTATCAAACTTCAAAGAGATAACATACCGCAAGATCCGCATCACTCAATCCAATACTTTAAAGAATCCAGCCATCCGCACCATATCTCTTTAAAAGATACCGCAATCCGCAAACACTCAAAATTTTGAACATCGAGTCATCTACCAAATAGAAAATACTAATACTACAAATACTACTAATTTATCAACATCTATACTATATATATTTATATATAATAAAAAAATAAAACCAATAAATAATAATAAAGTATATAAAAAAAATATAAATACCATGCATAATAACACTACAACTCACACTCAGAGTAACAGATAGACCCTGACCTATAAACCATACCCTAATATAACTCAATTCAATAACTAAAATAGTATATACTCCATAAGAGTACTCATATTTCTAAGATAAAAAAACAACACACTCACGCACAAAGAAAGATCTGTTCAAAAGCTACCATTACCAAACAACCACCTGATTAAATACAACATAATTGAAATTTTAAATAAATCTTAGAACTATAATTAATATCATCATATAGAAAACAGACGACAGGCAACATGAAATAAACCTCACGGCACAGAGACACTTTAGAAGAAAACAGAATTCTCACGAACACACGCAGCAACACAATCACTCCATTCACATTAAGATCACCCAAATAACCTCACAAATTTCACACATCTCCAACTATTTGCACACAACCTCGATTCAAAAATATTTCCTCTAAATTTATCAAAAACGAAAAAAAATTATTCGCTAAGAGAACGTTACTGAAAATCGTTGGTTTTAGAATAAATCGATTGTAGATAGTCTTTCCTATGTGCAAGATCGTAGGACAGTGAGATGCCAGAATGAATACGCCGAGATGTCAGCTTCAGAATCAATCAAAAAATGTCTCTAAAACATTCCACTAAATCATAAATAATATAATAAAATAATATATATAAATAATATAAATAAAAAAAAACAACTATATATAACTAATAAAAACTAAATAAAATATTAATTTAATTTTATGATATATAGATAAATATTTATAAGAATATTTTCAAAGAATTCGCATTAAAACACTAATAAAAATCTAAATAAAATATATAAATTATTATTAATAATAATAAATAATATAATACTAAATTAATAATAAATATATAAATATATATAATATATTATAAAAAATAATATATATATAAATAATATATATATATCTAATAAAATATATATTATATATCTAATATATATAATATAATAATTAATATATAATATATAAATATATATAAAATAATATATATAATATAAAAATAATAAATATATATAATAATATATATAATATATATATAATAAATAAAATAATAATAATATATAATAATAAACAACACCACATCCAACGCAAAACACAACACGAAATAATCAGAACCTTATCAAAATAATCATAACAATAAATATAAATAAAAAATACAATACAAATATATATACAATATAACCAACAATAATAAATAATACTTGGATCCCTAAAAAATATAAAAATAAATAAAAAAATATATAATAAAAAAAACTAGAAAACATAATAAAAATAAATAAAATAATAAAAATAATAATATAATAAATAATATTATAAAATATAATATATATAATAATAAATAATAAATAATAATTTATAATAATCTGTAATATAAAATAACAAAAATATAAAATATATATAAATTATATATACGTCAGACACACGTCCACGCACAAGAGGTGCTGTAATGCTGCACATGAAGTCTCTCTGTAACACAGTTGATATATGATAACTCCGACTATTTCGCTGCCGGTGACTTCCTTCTTTCTGAACCCTCTGCCTCTCATGTGGAAATTCGCTTCACTCCTCACTTCTGTGTTTAACACCTGCTGCAGTATTCCTCTCCCCCTACATGTTCAAAGCCTGCTCGTCTGCGAAATCATTCTGCGCAACACTTATTAGCCCGCTGTCAGTACATGCTCTTCAATCCTGCACGGCACACCTGATACACCACTCACTTGCACATATGGACGGCTTATCTGCCAAAATGTAGACAGTAATAAAACGGTAAACAAACCAAAAAGCGCGACAACACTCCGTCAACTAAATACTAAAAAACTAAAAAATATATAACACATACAAAACAAACCATAAAATAATACCTAATAATAATACAAAAATAATAGATAAAAATAGTATAATAAATATCACTAGCTACACTAATAAAAGTAACACAACTAACCAGCAATATAAAATACTACTACTGAACAAAACATATCAAAATATAACCAAAATATTAATATAAAAATACTAAAATAAAAAACAAATAATAATAATTCAAACAAAAATAACAATCGACATCTAAATAAGAACATTAACTACAACATTATAAAACATAATCAATAAAATATTCGATACTTAGCTAATTCACATACTAAAAATACAAACTACTAATAAAAAAACAAAATAAAATCAAATTAATAAAAAGGTACTACATTCAAAAATTTAAAGAACATATACAGTAGGTATTAAAAATAGAGATTACATAAATCTCGTTAAAAAATAAATATTATATAATATAAAACATAAAACTAAATCACACCTCACATAACAACCAAAAAAAATAATAGATATACCCCAATTATATAAATATATATTGTGAAAGTAAACTACATCAGAAAAAAAAGAAAATATCCAAAAACTGCAAGATAAAACAGTACAAGAAAACTAATAACACTCATATTGGAAATCAGCGTAATGAAAAATATAATAGAAGAAGAAAATAGAATTTTCTATTAATATAATCGAAAACTACAAAAAAGGTTCAAAGAAACATACCACAATAAATACTGAAGATAAACGTAAGTGAATAGCGAAAAAACCTTGTAAATTGGAAAAAACCCAGAGGTTTGATTTTAGGGGCTCGAGCCGACGGTGGACAGAGGGGGACAAAGTACCCCCGTCGTTGTATTCTTAGGTTAGGTATACTTAGGCTATAGGGTATATGAATTAACCTATAATGTTATAGGTTCTTCAAAATAAATAATATAATATAAATATAAACTACATTTTAAGAATAACAAAATAATATATTAAATAATATATATATATATTATATATATAATTTTTCTTTTCGTTAAATGCTCCCTCTTAAAATATATGAGATATAATTTTAATTAAATATCACATCAATTAACTATATTATAAATTTTTAAAAAAGCGTTATTTTTTTTTAATATTTTATAAAGAATGAAATTATAAAACTTCTCAACTGATTAATAAAAATGTTATTTAAATTTTCATGTATCTAATGATATAGTAACCTCACTTTGATCTAATCTGAAAATAAACCAAATAAAAATAAAATAAATAATATACAAATACATATAAATATAAAAAACTATATGATACTATATAACAGATAAATACTAAAACTAACTCTAAAATTGTATATATAAATAAATAATAACTATAATAAACTAAATAAACTACACATAAATAAAAAATAACTATGGAATAAAATACATAATAATAAATATGATACTACATATACAACTCCAATTAACCATAGTACTAAAAAAAATAAACTATATAATCACTGTGTGATATTCCTATATTGATAAAAAAATATTAATAACTTCCACATTATATCTCTTGCTATTTTCTGAAGAAGATAAAAAGTAATCACGAAAAAACAATATAAATAACAATAGTTAATATTATTTTCTAAAAAAACAACATAAAAAAAGAAAAACAACAGCACAACCCAAAGACAAACCAAACACCACATATAACAAAAACCAGGACCATACTCGCCAAAAAAACCATTCGCATCGCTTCCCCAA
>JABUQX010090446.1:0-5000 GCA_015478945.1 Trachelipus rathkii | reverse complement strand
AATTAGTATATATATATATATAAATATATATATATATATATAATATATATATTATAAATATATTATAATACATATATAAAAAATAATATAATATGATTATATATTATATAATAATATATAAATATATATATAAAAATAATAATATATAATAAATATATATATATATATATTATATATATATTATAATATATATATATTACATGTTAAATCTATTTTCTGTGAATTCATTGTGGAATGAATTAATCATCTGGGTTTGACATATGAGTGAAAAGCTAAAAAGGAAAAAGTACAAGCAATATGGAATGTTGAAAAGAATAAAAACGTAAAACTGTTTAGAGCTTTCCTTGGGATGCTGATTTTTTTTTGCTGAAATCTAGCCGAGAGCTCAACGAATTGCATCCAATATCCAACTTATTAAAGGCAGTCCTTACTCTAATAGAAAAATAATGGAATAAGACCACGGAGAGTTCAATTAGGAAGGCTAAAGAAGCTATTGCAAACGCTACGCACTTATCATACCCTAACCTGATACCGACATTAAGTTATATACAAAGACGAACAATGTGGCAGTATCTGGTGCCTTAATTTTAGACACTGACAGATAATGAAGTTTTTGATTTTCATAGTGCCGCATTAAATAATAAGGAAAAGAATGCGACCAAGCGAGTAAGAAAGTTCTAGTTGTATAGATATAATGTTCGTAAAATACAGATATCTTATACCAGGCGAAAAAACAATACATACCTGTTGCAACTGAATAATATTAAAGTACAAAAAAACGACCAAATTATACAAAACTTTCTAGAGATCGTTTGTTAATTAAATTTTATTGAAGAATATAATGCATCTTGGAAATTAATTACGAAATCGCATAAAAATTATTGACTATTTAAGGACAGGAAAGTTAGAACACTTGAAAGCGAAAGCAGAGAATAACACGCTAAGGATTTAGGTATGAAGTTTTAAATTTATATAAAAGGGGCGAAACTTACACTTTTTCGGTTCAAGAGGCTCACCATTAAGACTGAGACCATAACTGAGCCCAATCACAGACCAATACTATAATAAACTAAACTGCAAATCTTTTATGTTTTAAGTGCACCTTATAAAACGTGAAAGATAGTTCGGACTCTATCTGTATACATATTATTTTTAGTAGTAAGTAGTATAGTAGTAGTAGTAGTAGTAGTAGTAGTAGTAGTAGTAGTAGTAGTACACAAGACTGAGAAATTTGAGCAACTTCAACCAACATATTTCAACTTCAACAACAAATATTTAATGGTATCATCGGTTAAAAAATTGAAAAAGATATAAATAAGCTGGAGATTGTTGATTTTGAACGTGTAACCATCACCCTTAAAGAGATCCCCGAGGATATCGTTAAACAACTCAGCACTGACCAAAAAATATTTGTATGAAATGTGCATTAGTATAACATCAGGAAATATATCGCCATGATTAGTCAAGAATTCTTCAGGCACCCTTCATCATGCCAGATGGCTAACAAAAGCAAACATGATCTTACGGCTATACGTTTCAACGCAACTTCCAAGTTAAGCTCTTCGAAATCTAGTAAAATATAATAATGAAAGTTTACCCACCAGGGTGGTTTTGATTAAAGTCTCATACAAAGGCAACTGATGGATGGTGAAATTTTTCGTACATGATATGCCTGCTTAAAAACGTAGACAAAAATTATGCAGTGCTTATGAAGCGTGTACTAAAAGCAACTCGTACTTTGCTCATCCTGAGAATATATTACTTGCTATGCTAGCAGACACTGGAAAATAGATAAAATATTTAGGTATTCAGCGTATTATTGAAGCAAGAAAGAGAAATACAACGGCAAGAGTTTTTGAACTACCAAAAACAATAAACTTTAATGCTGATGATTATTCAAACATGATAGATTGGAAACACGAAACAGTTACCAAACCACCTGTTGTAAAGAAGTTAACAAATGCCGATCTTCGAAATCTAATAATTGAGCCACTTAAGACTATTTTGTTTCTATGCAACAGCCATGGGGTAGAGCATGCAGTACATCTAGTAACACAAGCCTCAGAAGTAAGAATTGGATATGAAGGCAGACACGAGCATATTTTGAATGTAATACTAGTTCCGCATACAAAAGAACTTCCGTAATTCAACTATAAAGGCATGCGACTAATACTAATGCAAAATTATATAAAAACGTATATAATATATATATATACTATAATATATATATTATATATATATTATAAATAATATATATATATATATATATACTATATATATTATATATTAGTTATATATATATATTATATATATATATATATACTATACTCAATATATATTAGTATTATATATACTAGTTATATATATATATAATATATATTATAGTATATATATATATATGATATATATATATATTATATATATATATATATATATATAGTATATAATATATATATATATAATATACTAGATATATATATATGCTATTACTAATATAATATATATATATTATACTATATATATATATATATTACCATATATATATATATAATATATAAATATATATATTAGGGTTGGCCGGACGCACCGGGTGCGGGTGCGTGGTGGCGCTCATTTTGGTGCGCGTGCGGTTGAGGTGCGCATTCAAATTTCTACCGCGACCTGGTGCGGTGCGAGTGCGGTGCGGAAGAAAAATCAAGGTGCGGTGGCGGTGCTGTGCGGAAGCACGAGAAAAATTAACGGTGTGGTGCGGTGCGGTGCCTGGTGCGGTCCTTTGGATCGCACCGCACCTCACCACCTTTCGAACAAAATCTAAAATTTTAAAAATAAAATAAAGAAAATGAAAAAAGGAGTAATATATATATATATATATGATATAGTAATATATATAATATATATATATATATATATATTAATATATATATTCATAGTATATATGACATATAAATTACTTATATAATTATATATATATTATATATATATTATATATTATATATATATAATATATATATATTATATATAATATATAATAGCGAATAAGAGTTGGAATGAGAGGTTTACATAAAAGTTATTTTTTGGAGCAAGAAAATTAACGATGTAGGATCCAATTTACGTTTAGTACAAACACGCTTAGCAAGTCTGATATTTCTATTCCGAGTTTATCAAAATTAACAAATGTTAGGTAAACAAATAGTTTTCCATTTACGATGTTCATTGTCCATCATTAATGGTACAAACAACTTTAACATCTGCATGAAGAGAGTTCCCTAGGGTAATATGTTCTAAGTTGTATTACTTTTTGCTCATCGATTTAATTGGCATAGTTACTTCTATCCCAGCGACGGTCAACTTTCTCTCTTTGTTGATGACCTTGCGCTATATTTAGCCGGTGCCAGGCTGCCTTTTCTCTAACGAAACTTCAATTAGCTATTGATAATATTTCACAATGGGGTAACTCCGATGACTTCCATTTCTCTCCACCATAACCTCGCAGTGCTTTAAGATAAAAATAGAATCGATGACCTGCCATCTCTCCAGTGGAAACTTTAACCTTATTATGGTTTGCCCACATGGTCCGGTAACTTTCACAAGTGCAAATTTTCTAGAACTCAATTCTAGAGATGGGTTCACTTAACATGCGCACTCGCAAATATTAAACTCTGGCGAATGACTTGTCATCTCCCTCAAATCTTGAGGTGCTCACCGGCATGTTCCTTTTTACTCTCTAATATCGCCCTAGTCGCTTCCGGAAGCTGGACTTATGGAGTGTAAGTATATTGGTCAGACCTTCCCAACTCTAACTACACTTGTTAGATACCCATCAAACGGGCGATTCGTATCTTCTCCATCTGGAACCTTTCGTTCTCCCCCAGGGTGAGCCTTGAGGTTGAATCCCAATGTGATGCTACTCTCTCTTCGATAGGAATATATCATGTGCACAAGTTATCTTTCGCTTCCAAACCCCAATACCGTCTGCTCTGCCACTGAATTATGCGTAGAATACCTCCAGAATCTAATTTACTGGCGTTCTGGCAAGCACAGTCATAACATCCTTAATTTCCTTACCATCCTTTAAGGTGCTTGCTTTTCTGCATACGAAAAAAGGGTATATACCTGGCTATTCCGACGCTCCCCCTATTTGCTTGCCTTGTTATCCTCTCTCTCCACAAGTTAGCACTTCCTGTCTTTGTTTTTTTTTTTCATGTTTGACCACATCACTCACGGGCAGAGCTTATTCAAGGAGGGGTGTTGCACCACCTTCAGATATTTCATCAATGCGTCTGGATATTGCAGATAAGATCAGCCACAATTTTAAAGTGAGAGAGATTAAATTCAGCAGAAAACACAGAAATGGAAGAGAATTCCACAAACAGAGGTGGCAGGGTGGCAGGAAAGAAGGAAGAAGTTACCAATGTCAACACAAAACTCAATGCGCTGATCTCACAGCACCCTATGTGCATACGAGGCGTGCTTAAGGTGGTAGGTACGACGAGTGATAAGGTCGCTCCGAGCACTGCGCTGCCGGTACCTATAGAAAAGAGATAAAAGCACCAACATCGCGCCAACAACGATAGAGGGTCATGTGAACTGAAAAGTACAGAACAGTTTTAAACCTTTTTCCCTTTGACTGACCCTATCCAAAAGCCAGACAGTGAAACAGAGCCCGACTCCAGATATGAGAGGCAGTACTCCAATAAAGGAGGATGAGGCCTTGTAGTAGCTGGAGCAACTGAAGAAGGAGGAAAAAGTCTCGCAGCCTAAAGGTTTCCAAGATTATTTTTTTGTTATATGTTAACACCAAGGCCAAGGATGATTATTGTCAACAGGAGAGACGAGAGAAACCGTCGAAAGAGATAGAGAAGTTAGAAGGTGTCATAGAGACTGAGATTTGTAGAAGTTGGGTTTTAAGAATTGAATTTCACAAGGTGAGAAGACCCCAACCGGAAATTCTAATCCAGATCAGCGAGAATAGAATCTGAAAGATTAAGACGAGAGGCAAT
>JABUQX010090445.1:25000-45000 GCA_015478945.1 Trachelipus rathkii | reverse complement strand
ATTATACTGTTGATTTCTTATTAACACGGCCCTTGCCTTGTGGAGATCTTTCGGAACAAATATATTTTTATTTTTATATACAACCTGTGGTGCCAGAGGCCTACGCATTAAAGCCACTAGTTTCTTCAAATAAGCACTTTGACTGACTGTGGCACTGAGTGCCTCCTTCTGCAACAAGCTTCCTGGCACTGATAGATTTTGGCCGAACATAAGCACACTGGGGGTGACCCCTTGGTCATTTAGAGGACTAATTCTTAAACAGTATAGTGCCCAAGGCAAAATTTCAGGCCATTTTAACCCTTCATTTTCCCTATCATTAATCATGCACCTTAGAGTCACTATGAGAGCTTGATTCAAATTTTCAACTTGGCCGTTTACGTTTGGTGAGCTAGCCGTTGTGAAGATCTTATCTATGCCGAGTAGGTTACATACGTCATTAAATAATTTGGCAGTGAATTGGCTTCCTCGATCTGAGATGAGTCTTTTTATTGAGCCACAAAACGGAAAAATTTCGCCCACTAACACATTCAACACCGAGTCGACCGTCGCCTGCCTAAGAGGGTAGGCGAAGGGATACTTACTAAATCTGTCAATAAACACAAGCAGATAATTGAACCCCATACTATACGGAAACTTACATAAGTCCACATGAAGGGTGTCAAACTTCTCCGAGACTTTTAAATCTACCGAACTCTGGAGATATCTTCCTAACGCTCTTGTTTTTCTGACAGACATTACAACTTTGTATGAATTTCTTCACTCTACTATGCATAAATTTGAAGGCAAAATCCGCCCTTAGAATAGTTAAAGTTCGTTTAATTCCCAAGTGATTTGTATTATGTATTTTCCCTATGACATCATCCACCAGATTTTCCGGTACTAATATTCTAGCTGTGCCTGTGGAGATATCAACCGCCAAAGACAGCTCCTCGCCCCTATAGACGAACTCCTTGTAACAGGCCTTCAATCCACTAGTTTTCAGCCCCTTATTAGGTCCCTTATATAACCATCAGTCTCCTGTTCTATAGCTATCTCTTGAAATCTACACACCCTGAATTTCTTTCATCATTCCATTTAACCCTTTTTTACTGTTGTTATCATATTTATTACAAAATCATCAAAGCAATTATCATTACCAGCTTCATTACTATTATATCATTGTCACTATTTTATTATTACTATTACACTAATACTACTACTATTACTACTGCTACTACCACTATCGCTTTTATTATTTATTATTATTATTATTATGTTATTATTATATTATTTTATTATTATTATATTACTATTATTATACACTACTACTACTACTATCGCTTTTATTATTATTATTATTATTTATATTATGTTATTATTTATTATATATTATTATTATATTTATTTTCATTATTATTATTATTATTATTATTTATTATTATTATTATATATTATTATTATTAGTTATTTATTATTATTATTATAATTATTATTATTATATTATTATGTATTATATAATGTATTATTAATTATTATTATTTTATTATTATTATTATTATTATTATATTATTATTTTTATTCTTATATATTATTATTATATATTATTATTATTATAATTATTATTATTCTTATTATTACTACTACTAACTACTACTACTACCACCATTTGCTTTCATTATTATTTTTATATTATTATGTATTATTTTATTATTATAATTACTCCAGTAAGTCTTGTTCTTTTAACGTGCGATTTAAAGGGCTTAACCCTTCCACTACGGAATTCAGAGAATTCCATCCACTAAACTCCTCCTCCAGTTGTAACTCCGTTTCCATGGCAATTTCTTTTGGCCACGCCCACTCCCCATCTTTTATACAAGCTAGTTGCAATTCCCCAGTCTCTATAATCTTATCTCTTTCGTTAGCCAATTCTGTTAAAATTATCGCCAATTTATTTTTAGCCTTAGAGAACCAATTTAATTCATGTAAAATTGTGCAATTGCATTCAATAAATTTAATCCCGAATATTATTGAACCTTAGTGGCCACTCTTTTTCGTATAGCTGTGATCAACCCATTTGTTGTGGTACAGATATTAACTCTCCTATTTGCAATTAAATAAGCATATTTTTGTAAACTTTGTTACGCATAGTTAGTTTCCTTAACCAACTGTTGGGTAGTGCCACTTCCACCTCAGTTAGTATGGTACTATACAGAGCGAAAACCTTCGTCTGATCATTTTCTTCTCCCATAAGTGCGCTGGCTATAGTAGCTCGCTTACCTTCGTGATAATAGTAACTCAGTTTTTGTTCATCAGGGAACGACAATAGGGTGGCACTCACCATAGCCGCTTTAGCTTCTTGAAATGCTCGCTCGGCTTCTACTCCCCAGGAAATCCTTTTATTGGAGGCGGGTTTTCCCTTCAACATTTTTGTTAGGGGTTGCAACAATTGGGCCGCTCCGACTATGTTCATTCGGCAGAAGTTATATAGACCGAGAAAAGCCCTAAGCTGTTTGGTAGTTGTTGGCTTTGCAACATTCACCACTGCATTGATCTTTTCTTTGCTAGGCCTAACGCCCTTCTCGCTAATGTTGAAACCTAAGAAATCTGTTTCTCCGACTGCAAGTACACATTTTTTTGGGTTCATATAAATTTTCATATACTTTAATCTCTCTAAAACTTTCTCCAACATTGCAACATGTTCTTCAAGAGTCGAACTGGCAATTAAAATGTCATCTAAATAAACAAAAACATTCTTTAAATCCCCAAGCAAGATTGACATGAAGCGCTGGAAGGCACTAGAAGAACACTTATGTCCTTGTATTAAATAGTTAAAACTGTAATTACCAAAAGGACAGGTAATAGTGAAATATTTCTTTGTTTCCTCGCTGATTGGCACGTTATAGTAAGCTTGCCGAATGTCTAGCCGTGTTAGCAATCTGCAATGTTGCAACTGCAATAAAATATCTTTAATCTTAGGCAGAGTAAAATTGTCAGAGGTTGATCTCTGGTTCAATAACCTCAAATCAACGACTAAACGAACCCTGCCATCCGGCTTTGGCAAGAAGCTTGTTGGGAAACCCCAATTGCTTCTCCCCCGCGAAATGACCCCTGCGTCCAATAATTTATTGATTTCCCCCCTTGCTTTCTCAAAAAGATGTGGAGCTATGCTTCTACTTCTCAATTGTATCGGCGAGCCGCTGACATTCACATGGTATGGGTAATTCGCCGCCAACTCGCACAAAATTTCTTCCTTCAAAGGACATTCTTCTCTCTCCCCTCCCCCCTCATCAACAGTGCAATCTTCATCCCCCCTTCCAATAGTACAATCCTTACTCCCCCCTCCCCCCTCCCCTATAGTTTCATTACTATCAAGTCGTGACTGAGCGACGAAGTTGTTCTCACAGCTGTCAAAATAAGCCCCGCCCCCTTTTCTCCGGTACTTTGTACATATAAATCGCCACCTTGCAAGCTGTTCATTCTTTAAATTTAAATTAGGTGCTTCATAGGGATTTAAGAACAAGACTTGGTACCTCCTAATCAAATCATTAATTAATTCATATTCGCAAAGCGGCACATTTAAAGAGACAGCGGTTAAAGGAAAGATAGAATTTCGAATATGTGCAGAAAAATTAAAAGCCTCATTAATGAGAGAAATACTACGCTTCGTGCTTGGATCTAGTAAAAAATGGCACCTAAAGTCAATAATGAACCCGTGTTTTTTGAGAAAAGGCATGCCAAGGACATTAAATTTTATGTCTGCGGTGTATGCATGCACATTGTAAAGTCTGTCTAACCCCAAATCAATTTCAATCACTCTTTTATTATAAATATTTATGCAGCCTCCATTCGCGGCTCTGGCGGTGCCAATAACGGCACCCCCCTTATCTAATTCAGACGCTACCACCAGGTCGAGGCAACTTCCGGTGTCTAGCAAGTAAGATGCATTATTAGTTTTATCTGAAATATAGTACAATTTATCAAAAATCATATCTCTAACAGCTGCAACGACTTCAGTTGAGTTGCCAGAAACTTCCACTACAGTATTACCAGATAAGTCACATGCATTATTTCTTAAAATTAATGATCCCTCATGCTTATCGGAAGGAGAAGAACCTCCTTCATCCCTAAAGCTAATACAATTCATTTTCAGAAAGGGAATTTCGCCCCTTTCATTAATTACAAATTCATTTTTATCATTATTTTTATCAACAAGTATGGAGTCACAAGTCTGAATCGCCTCCATTCCCGCCTTCTCCCCAGTGATAGGAGGGGGGGAGCAGGTTGACTCCATTGGGGGACAGAGCGACTCATTCACAAAGTTATTGTTTTCCATGTAATCATAAGAATTTACAAAACCGTCATTGCCACCACTATGGCTATCATTCCTAATTCTACAATCATTATTATTATTATTGTCATTATCGCTATTATTCTCATCATGCATTGAGTTACAATGAAAAGTTGAAGAGGATCCTACTCCTGACTCCTTGATGGTTGACTCATATGGAGGAGAGGTTGACTCACTAGAAGTCCCTGCCTCAGCCATTTGAGTCATCGTTTCACCGTTAAAATTTTCGATTTCAGATGCATTGTTAATTACCCCCTCTCGCCCTTGTTATTTTTACAAGTAAATCTCTATCCATTTAAGTATATGAATATTAATTCACATTATGTATCCGGCAGCAAAAAATTAATATCATTGCGATTCTTACTAAAAATACAAATTACTATCTGCCATTAAGATTAGCATACCCTTATTATTATTAAAAACTATTATGATCAACACGTGCACCATTATTATAACTACTGCTATAGAAAATTGGGTCATTATAATAATTAAATTAAATTATAAAATTTTCCCTTCATATTACAAATTTCTATATCAGAATTTATGAACTATAAAAAAGAGCAACATTTGATTATGATTTAAAACTGACCACAAAATATAGTTAAAATTAAATATTTCCCCGCCCAACAATTAGATTATAGTGCATAACAAGGAACTGGTAAACAAAGCGCCCGCAAAACTAAAAGGGCCTCAACAAAGAATATCTACTATACACGAAAAGCGTCCACCTTACCCCCCACCGAGACCTAGCTCCTACCCCACTATACTGGCCTGGCCGAATCCACTGTCTAACAAACGGAGAAGCACACCTCTCCAACTATTATCCCTGGTTCGAAATTTGGAGGTTCGCTGCGGGGAGGGGAACAGTTGACCCAGAAAAGGAAAGAGTTCCGCGATAATCGAAACAGGTAGGAACAGTTGAACAATCCATAAATCGAACGCACTTCACAATTTATACAAATGAAACGGTTGCAAGAATTTATCTTATGAAACCTACTAAAGACCTTCCGTACATATGAGTACCAGCAGACAACGTTGATATATATGCCTGTAACGGTTGAATAAATTCCTTTCCCTTGAAATTTTGGAAAGAAATCAATATATAGGAGGTGGGGGAATTCTTGACTTCTGACACAGCAGTCTTTTCGCAGAGTTAATCCATACACGCTCACTTGCGAAGTGATCGTACAAATATTGTTCTTCAAGCCGATCATTTTCATGAGAGAATATATACAGAACGATCTTATTCAACCTCTCATGTGACTATAAGAAAAGACTCATTCAATGGCGCACCGGTGTCGTGCGCCTTGAGTGCTTTCCTCTTTGCTGATCCGACAACGAAAAAGAACGTTCACAGAAGGTGCCATTCGGATTCTCCCCCCCGCGGGAGGGATTGGGCGAAGTGCACCGTTTTGGAGGAAAAAATTGGTAATAAAATGTCGTATCGGACTATCTCGAATATAATTCTCGAAAATCATAAAGGTATCTTCTCTGTAGTCATAGAGGGAAAAAAAAAGATCTGTAATTGACTTAGGCAATGTAAGAGAAAAAAAGTTCTCATAATAAACTTTTGCAATCGTTGTCACCGTTATGTATGAATCGAGAAATGTAAGAAATCGAGCTTCCTTTATCTAATTGCAGTTAGTCGGAGGGAAGACTCATCCATCTCTAACCTCCCCTAGACCTCAGAAAAAACTTCACTTCTATTTAGATGTTTCTCAGCGCATATGGATGACGTTTAGAGTTTTCGTAATTACTTTAAACTATTTGAAGGAAGTACTACACAACGTCGTCATTTGTAAGAGGACCAAGTATGAACGATTTGAATCTTGCTGTGGTAGCTTGATTGCCAATAGCCATTACCCCTCTATCCTCGGCCGTCGAGTAAGATTTCAATTAGACTTAAGAAGATCAATTGTATAAAGGGGATCTGCGCGAATCCGTCTGGCATCGAAATTGCGATTGAACAGGGAACTCACGGCATTCGCAGGGGGAGATTCTTTCTTTACTAATTTCATCCCGACCAAGCGCCGAATCGCGATCGCACCAGCGCCCAGAGGGCATGATGACTTTCAACCAGGTTGAATAGCTGCTTCATGACCCTTCCTCTGGGATCTACGCATTTTACATGATATACTGTTTCATCTACGGCTGAGAAGTTAACGGTATATCGTCAATATTACTCCTTTCCCGGTCGTGGGTAAAGGGGAGACTTCGAGGACCGCGTGAGTGTAGGGGACCCCGGTCATTGATATAGAATTGAGATCGACAGTATAACTAGCCTCTGCTAGTGCTTCCTCTTCTTGTGTTGCAGCTACTGGAAGCGAATTATTGCCGATTTACCCGACTCAGGACACCGGCGGAACAAGTATTTACAACGGTTTATATCATATCTCTCTATATTTTTTTTTTTTTATTTTGTTTTTGTTGTTTTTGTTGTTTAGGGGAAAGTTTTTAAGCCTAATTGTGATAGGGTTTCTATATTCACTCACATCCCTTACTATCGGGCACTTCTGAAATTGATCTTCTAATTTTTCTTCTTTTTTTTTTTTGTGTGTTTTTGACCGGCAACTTTATTGTTACATACACTGATTACGCAAATATATTGTCCTAACTATAAGAAGTCCTTTGCGTTTGTTGTGCACTTACACGTATCTTAATAGGCAGACTAGTTTGAATAATTTCACGTTGACACTCTTCAGACCATCACGCTGCAGGTAGGGGAGTTCAGACAGTGTCACTCTGAAGGTTACATTATAACTTCACTTGTACTTCACCACCATTGAGATAGATATAAGACTAACAAGACGTCGCATAATAAAAAGAGATCAAAACAAAAAGTAATTTACTGTTTATTAAAAATAAATATATCTAAAAACATAAAATAATCAAGATAGCCTAAATAAATAAGGCGACAACAATAGTTAAAGGGATACCACGTAAACTTAAAAAATAACAATCATTCCTTATAAAATAAACAGCAATACGGCCGTTGGGCACACAGTGAAACAGACTATATCACATGACCTCAGTCGAATGACTAAAAGGAATAAATTAAATAAATCTAAATCGAATAATTCTATAATAGATAGAACACATAAGGCCAAGTTCAACAAGTAAATTAAGATTAAACAAGGTGGAGAATTTGCACTCCATTAAATAATATCACTCAACCATAGGAAACACGTCCAATTCTCCGATCTTAAATACGAGAAACACGACCATTAAAATGCGACTATACTGTTAACTATAAACGTAAAATAGGTCTCTCAATGACTATTTTTTACAATACGGATTGTGCCAGGGAGACATTCTCGGAGGCCTTGGAGGCGTCACAACGCGTCCATAGACTGACTCAAAACTCGTAACAACAAAATAAAAGTGAACACAGTACACAAAAGCAGCAGTTTTGTTAAATATTTTCATTATATTCAAATAAAAATTGAATAGGAACACTGAGAAAATTTGAAACCCCGCGCCAGCCTATGACACGAGTTTACTATGAACGCAAGCGGTGGTACATGAATTAAGTTATAAAACGCCATACAACGCGATATGTTGAGGCAAAGGAAGAACACTCCTGCCCTTAAACAACCAATAATAAATAATGAATAAAAGAAATACACAAATAAGAATATACCCATCAAGCAGAATATGACATAATGAAAGTATATATATATATATAATATATATATATATAGGAAACTGAAGGGCAATGAACGGACTAAAAATAACACTATATAGGCCCATAAAAAAAGTATATATATATATTAAGAAACCTCAACAATACAATTACACAAATAATATAGCCGAGAAAAAGGGACCGTATAGCTAAATATTCAATACGAGGTGTGACGGCTACGATCCATCCAGGCACTGCGGGAGAGGACATGCAGCAAAGACACCCCCCGGAAAAAATTTCAGAACTAGAGCGCACAACATAAGTAACAGATAGTATAGAATACTAATCCTTCGCTAACGACATCTCGTATTCTTACTCTCTCTCTCTCATTCTCTCTCTTCTCTCATCTCTCCTACTTACATCCTCGCTCTCTAACCCATAATTAAATAAAGTAACTGAATCAAACCTAAACATGAGTTGATGGATGACTAGCAACATCACCAGGCATACTATAGATCTAATCAAAGGTAAACTGAGGTTAAGTACGATATTAATGAACCAAGAGCCCGACGGGTAAATATATAGTAAACTGGACGTAAGAAGATAATACCAAGGATACTGCCACATAATAACTGAAAATATGGAAGATAAGCAAGCTATAATAGACCGTAAACAGACCCTCCATAACTAATTACCAATTCAATCATAGAGCGATATTATGTAGAGCAAAAAGAGCTATAAGAAAAAGACAATACTGCTCCGGCATATAAGAGAGGCCCCTAAAAGTAAATATATATAATTATCATAAAAATTCAGAGAAACTTGCCCGAAGTCGGGAACAATTTAATCTATACCATCAGAAGAAACTCAAAAATGGGGACACGTAAGCGCGAACTTCAAGAAAAATCCTTTGGTATCACCAAAAATAGCTCGATATAAAGACACGTCCTATATCCCTGTATCACTATATGCTAATGCACCGAGCAAGACGCATGTAGTGCACCCAGTGAAGCAAAAGATAACAGGAGCTTCCATTAAAGGTAAAGCACATGGAACCAAAAAAAGTGAATTATGTATCTATGTAGACCCTGACATATTTATATTCTTCTATCTTGACATTACACAACCTCCACACTCTTTAAGATATTCGATCATTTTTGATGAAATATATTAACATAGAAAATCCACAACAGGTCAGTAGAATCCAAACAAATAGTATAAATTTAATTAAGTTAAGTTCCTAATAATGCATGGATAAAAAATTACATAAATGCTTATATGCTAAACGATATTTTAAGTTATTATTAAGAAAAAGTTTCCCCGTTCCAGTTTCTCCCATGTCTGGATCATAGACTTCCCAGCTCTTCGTCCATTTACTCCCCAGCTTTTCAGTTCAACCCCGAATATTGGGACTTATCAGTCGAGGGTAAGTGCCTGAAAAGATTTAAAATAATGAAAGACTTGAATAAAAAAGGTTTCTAGAAGATGTACTCAAGAAGGAAGAATAAAACACGTAATTAAATACAATATAGTTATCTAAATAAGTAAACTGAAAGAAAATTTAACACTGAGAAAATATATTCACTTGCACATTACATAGAAGGAAATTTTCGTTAATATATCACTAAATAATATATATTATTATATATATAATCAAAAGTACAAGTTAAGCTTAGTATTGTATTGATAGATATAGTGATATATATATATATAATACTAAATTATATATATAGTAGGTGGATTGATATATATATATATAAAATACTATATATATATTATATAAGTATATATACATTATATATATGTATTGTATAATTATATAATTATATATGATACATTATATAGTAGTTACTATCAGATCTATTATACTATACAGTATAGTCTAATATTATATAATTAAGATACTATACTAATATTAAATACTTAACGATATATAAGATATTTAAATGATATATATATACTATACATAAGAATGAAAAGATAACTATATATAAATATTATGAGAATATATTCTTAATACTAATATATTGCAGAGGATAGGCGTGGGGGCTTGAGCCACCAAAATTGAAGAACAGTACTTATATACCATATAAAATAATAGTAGAGCTAAGATTGAGACCTATATATTTGTATAGCTGAAATATTAAACTATTAGAGAGCATATCTAATATATGATGTATAATTCACGGTAGTCTAATAACTCAGTAATATTATCCTAAAAACTATTATAATAATCCTATAAGAAGGGACCTTACAATACTAGGTTGTATTATGTATTGAGAGTATACCAAATATATATGAGTTATTTATTATTTAAATATATAATAATATAATATATTAACAGCCTACTATGTCACAGTATAATATTAGAATAATATATATTTAGGAAGGTGTTTATTTTACTGTAAGTACGGTATACAGTATAATAAGTGAGTAAGTATCTATATATATATATGATTTTGAGTATTAGGTATATTTACATATATATATTCATATCCTTTTCAATGTGAGTATAAATTATTATGATATCATATATGTGTAATTTGAGCATATGTGATTTGGAAATATTTGGGATGACCGCGTATTGGTATTTTTAAAAAATTTAATACCGTTTGGTACTATGCAGAATACTGTTATTTTTAAGTATACTATATACTATATGAATAAAAAAATTATATTATATAATCAGATATAAGAGATTGTGAATTGAATAAACAGCTATTATACACAAGGGTAAGATTAAATAACGCAGATATATCTAGATAATCATCTGGTATAAACGACAGTATCTATATAAATGATATAAATATATATTGATATATAAGTATAGTTACTATATATTATTTAGTATGATATGATTATATAAAACTCTTTTTGTTGAACGTGCCACACTTCAAAGAATTTCTGAATTTATGTTTGGAAGCGAATTCAATTTCAGAAGAAGAAAAGGAAAGAATATTTTTAGTTTAAATCAGGACGAGATGAACCTTAATAAACACAACAAAAATGTGGAATATGCAAGCAATCAAATTCAGCTAAATTGTAATATGTATTCGCATATATTGTTTATTATTATTATTATTATTATTATTATTATTATTATTATTATTATTATTATTATTATTATTATTATTATTATTATTATTATTATTATTATTATTATTATTATTATTAATTATTAATTTATTTTATTATAAATAAATATTAGTATTTTAATTATTATTATATATTATTATTATTATTAATTTATGTATTATTATTATAAATATAAGTTATTATTATTATTACTATTATTCTTGATTATTATTTTTAGTGTACTGCATAATTTATTATAATTACTTATTAATGATTTATCATTATTTAGTTTATTAATTATTATATTTTTCATTTACTTAAAATGAATTATTATTATTAATTATTATTGAGTTCATTATTTATTGAAAAGTATATAATTTAAAAAGTTATATATAGATATATATATATTATAGTAAATACTATAGGTTCATATAATATATTAAATAAACAAGATAATACGTATATTTTAATAAAAATACAGTTCAACTATATAATATCTATATATAAGCTATTATGGTATAGATATATATATTATAATATTATAATTATAATATATATTATAAAATATACACCATATATATTATATATATATATACAAGATAAAGAAATATAATATATATAAATATATATATTTATTACTATTTTAGGGATATATTTCACCTACAATAGCAAGTAAAGATGAAATTAATATCATTGTATGATAATTGGCTTTTCTATTTAAAAAATTTCCAGTATCAATTTTTATAATTATATTATAATTATTATATAGTTTAATATAATAATACTATTATATATATATATTTCAATATTATATATATATATCATCTATATATATTATAATATATTTATTCCTATAATTATTATTATATATATTATATATTATTATATATACTATTATATATATTATATAATATTAATTATTATACTATATAATATATAGTAAAAGGATGTAGTAGTCGTTTATTGTGATGTTGGCAGTGCTGAAGTCACTAAAGGTTGTTATATAGTTTTAATGGTCTCCTATACAGGTATTGGAGATTCAGTATGTGGCTGAATACTTCTTCTTCGGTACATGGTACTTCAATATAGGAAGACAGTGCTGTTGTTGTTTTGTTTCTCGAGCTATATATCCCAGGGTGGACAAGGTTCTTTTTTTATAGTGTTGAAGTATCGGTCTCTATCATGCTTCCTTTGAAGTTTTATTACTTTTTCTTCTTTGAATCCTACGCTCTCTTGTTTGGACAAACGTCTTCTTTTGGGGTTTTAAACTTGGGTTTTAAAAGTTAAACGACATCTCCATGTGGAGATTTTAGAAGAAACTTTTTTTCCCTTTAAATTGATCGATATTTCATTAAAAATTCCATACGAACAATATAAAACTTTCGTTACAAAAAAATGAAGAATAATATGTAAGAGATGTAAAGAAATATAAAAGGAATATTATAATGTAGTAAGCGATGTCTTATACTGTCATGAGTACATTATTATCCATTATTTTAAATCAGCCATTGTTAAACTTTTATTCTTATTTTGCAATCTACCTGGCTTCAGTATCGAGTGAATTTAAGAGAGCTATATGACCTAATATCGATATATATATATATATCATATATACTCCTAAATTATATATAATAGTACATTATAATAATATTAATTTATATTATATATATTACTATATATATATAACGTATTATATATAACAAGACATTATACCTATATATATATATCACATATATAATATATATTTTAATAATATTATATACTATATAAATAAATATTAGTAATATAATACCACTTATATACTTACATATATATATATATACTATATATATATATTTATATTGTAATATTATAATATATATTATATATATATATATATATATAATATATATTATAATTATATTAATATATTAATATAATATATATATATATCATAAATTAAATGATTATAATACTTATATATGTGATATATTATATAATTATATTATATATATATATATATTAAAAACAATTAATATATATAAATAAATTAATATTATAGTATATATATAATATAATACTATATATATAATATAATAATAATATATATAATTAATATATATATATATATATATAATATATAATATAATATATATTAATATATATATTATATATATATATACTATATATATATATAATTATATATTATATAATTAATATATAGCATTATATATTAAAAAAATATATATTATAGTGTTCTATATTTATAATGCAGAAATATTAATATTAATATATATATATATATATATAGTTTTATAATAGCCGTTATACTAATTCCATTATACAGTAACAAGAAGATTTCACTATACTTACAGATAGTATAATGACTTAATATCTCATCATACTGAGGTTCAGGGTTAAGGCGAACAATACAATTATATACAGTTCCTGTAAGTAGGAAGATAGACACATTAGTACTATTTACTAGTACTTATACTCACGTTCTATAGTATAATTAGACATTGAGTAAAGTATAAATAAAATCTGCAAATATATTCATTTATATGTAACATAAACTATTATGATACATAATGTTATACCTGAGGTAAATCTACATCTATATATAATTTAATTATAAATATATATTATATTTATTATAATATATAATATATATATATATATATATAGTATATATATATATTATATTATATATATATATATATATATATATATATATATTATTATATATATATATATATATTAATATATATAATAATATATATATATACATATATTAATAATATAAATTTATAATATATATATATATTAATATTATATAATATATATATATATATAATATATATATAAATGATAAGTAATAATTATATATATAACCTAATAGTATATATATATTATACATATATTATATATATATATATATAAGAGCGTCTCGTGGTATGAGCGTTAAGGTAGGGATTATATAGATACTTGTACTACGGATATATATATTATAATCGTGAGTACTAGTAGTATATAAGAGATACGCTATATGAGATAATTTCAATATATTCACATCCGCGTTATAATAGTACTATAGTACACACTGAGTTTAATCTTCTCATAGATAGAGGTAAAAAAATTTATATACATCTAGATGAGAGAGACTTAGCAGACACTTGTAGGCGTACATGAGGTCATTGATATGAGGTATACGAATATATACTAATACTGAGTATAGGTACCTATGAAAGTATTTACAGTAATTTTAGCTATATTATAGTAGTCATCACCTCCCCGTAGTATTATCTTAATATAATATTATATAATTCCCTATACTATATTATGAGACGAAGTAGATAGAGAATATATTATAGTAGTCATATTTATGAGTAATAGGCTATATATTATATTAGGCTGAGATATAGTATATCTGATAAGTATAATAATTAATATAAATTTTATATATAATATATCTGAAACTATCCGTATATATACCTTATAAAATTTCACATAAATATCTACTTGGATTAATCGAAACTTACTACGCATACTATCCACTACATAACTAAAAATATACATGTATACTAGTATTTATACTCACGACTCTATAATATATACCGCATTAGTCAAAATTATTAATCAAAATTATTTATACTATATAGAGATAACATATACATTATGACTTCAAAATGACTTAGTGCTTTAGCAGTAAGTATTAATTTATTAAATAGATATATAAAAGATTTTTTTTATTATTTATATGAGTAGTTTATATATATATCAATCAATATATATAGATATATGTTTGAATAGTGAGGGTATATTATTATATGTTAGTAGATATATTTATATTATTATATATATATTATATATATATTATGAGTATAAAAATATAATATATTATACTATATAATTTTATTAGATATATATTATATAATATGGAATTTTTATTTATTATTGGAATCGTTGATAAACCGTCAATGTACGTAATATATTATATATATAATATATATTGTAAATAAAATTTATATATTTTTTTATATTTATTATATTATAAAATATAATTTATAAAATATTATATATTTATATATATATTTTAAACCTACTTATAGGTATATACCCTATATCTGAGTTCAATAAATCTATTATAAAGAGAGCTATAGGTCTACTTATATAATATCCAACATATATTAATAACAGCTAATCACTATAAATGAGAGTGTTAATTATATATATGTGTTAAATAATATTGAATATATACATAATATTAAATTATATTACATATATCAGAAATAATATAATATAAAGTAAAAATATCATGTTATGTAAACGATAGATCTTTTGTTGATAAATTTTTATAATATTTGATATAGAAATTTATTATGAAACAGAGTATACACTATTTAGCATTATAAATTTATTTAAATATTATCCTAATCTCTACATTTATAATACTTATATAAATATCATTTTATTGTAAGAGAGTAAGAAAATTATATTTAATTTCATCTGATATTATATACAATATTTATATTCAACAGAAGAATATTATAACATAAATAAAAAATATAATAAATTTGAGTATATATAAGGAGCAAGAGAATCCACCCACTAGCTATATTGAGAGACACCACTCATACCATATACATCCCTCATGATTTTTTTGGAGCAAAAATCAAGTGAACAAATCAACTGTTCCTCTTTTCCTCTCTCGTCTGGCCATCTTCCTCTGGTTTCTCAATACTCACTCATCTGTCTTTCTTTTTCGCTTGCTCTCTTCTTACTTCGCTTTACTGAACACTACACTCACACTTATTCACACATAACATCTCATATCACCAAGAACCCCTTCACTACCTCAAAATAGCAAAAATTCTGCTAAATAAGAAAAAAACTAAGGAAATCATGAAGTAAAATAGCAAAAGAAGCATTCCTACATCAGTAAAAGCTTACAAGAAGAACTTCAAGATCCTTATTAACCGCGCAGATCTATTTGTTCAACGCCTTACAGATATATCTAGGAATCATATATCTCAATTTTTCATCGTAGAGAGACAGTGGAGCTCTCACACCTGATTTACTAACCAAAATATCGACGAACACGTTACAAATAGATAGACTTATCGTAAACCGATAAACTCGAATATTGTTGGAAAGAACCGTACTGCGTTTTATCAAATACAAAAACCTATCGAACCTCCACCGTTCATCATCATTCTTCTTCATGTACCGTTACCAAAAACAAAACAATGCTCCAAGTGAAAATGCGATACCTTCACTATGTGGTGATATTTAGAACATTGAACTTCTAATTATATTTTCATTCCTAATAAAGATATTAACAAAATCAGTAACACAGTTTTCAAGCTCTGTAGTATGTTCATCCGCAATGTCACAGCTCTCCGATAGTGAATGATGTTCCCTAATTTTGGTTCTCAATCTATTTGGATTAGACAGACTATTCGGTATAATGGACTTGCAATCTTGTACAACACAATGTCAAAGTTCGCAAAGATATTTAGTCGAGTCAAGAGTGACTACTTCTCACTACAAGCAACTTTATTTGCGATAATATTTGATATAAATAATATTTGTAAAATAATCTTGTCTATGTATTGTATTGTTAGTAATGTTCCACTAAGTCATCACTCAAAGTTTTTTAAGTATGATACATAATATTATCCTACGGAGATATATAAATCATAGATATTGATAATCTTAATATTTGAATGTACTTTATGTATATTATATTCTAGTATATAATATAACTTATAATAATAATTAAACAATAATAATAAAAATATAATAATAATAATAATATAATATATAAATATAAATAATAATAATTATAATAATAATAAATAATAATAATAATGATATTATATATAGTTCCTATAAATTATAAAATTTATCTAGATATACTATACACTACTTAGTAACTATCTCACGATTACATATACATAATTACATCAGTATTTTACCGATCTGTTGAGAGATATATGTACTTTTTTGCGCGTGCATTTCTCGAGATATATGAACAACCAATATTTGGCACAATATTTGACATGATTTAATTTCTTTTTATATTACCGTATATTACATAAACATTACTTTACGAACTCTCCGTTCTTGGCGTGGGAAGTAATGTAATATCCCTAATTAAATTGGAAAAAATATATTATTTGGTAAAGAAAAATTGAAAAGTTGTATTTACGTCTGTATTTATGTCATATTTAGTAAAGAAAAATTTCTACGAGCAATAACTGCTACGAGCAGCCTTAAAGGAAGAATTTGAAATATAAAGACGTCTCCTGGCATATATGAGATATAAAGCATTACACCTAATCACTTACTTCCACTTAGACTCACACCTAAACAATGAAAGATCAGAAACTCTGAGAGAATGGTCTTTTTACTACAAGTTATAAGAAAATTCAAATTACTCTAAGAAGTGAGGTAGTAAAGCAGCTGACTAAGCAATCTATAAACTACAGAAACTTTCAGATTATTCGAAAATTTCCAGCAGAAGAAGATTTGAAGCAAAGGCTGGTAAACGCCTAAGGCATAACTCACAAGAGCTTGTTTCCTGATAGAGTTACTAGAGGATAAGTAGTAATCTCAACATAAATGGATAACTTTATGTTGAACTTATAATCTTTTATTGAATAAAGAAATAATATATTTTGGATTTATTTAATCTACTCGTAGTAATCACTTGATGTTAACTTAGTATATATATAAAGAGATTAATTAATAAGGAAACTCTGTGTATTCTCCTATTATTAAGTTAATAAGAAATACTATTTAGTTAAATATTATGTAATATTTGTATGAAGCTAATTTGTGATTCTGAGCATTTATTAAAATGAAATAAATGTTATAATACGTGGCATCGAACTTATTGGGTCGCTCCCTTATTAAAGAATAAGTAAGAAAATAAAACGGTTTCGGACATTAACTAAGAGATAAAGCTTAAGAGTATTCAGTGAGCCTATATCTTGCTATTGATAGTTGGTGAAATCATATACAAATTTAAAATATCTACATTCACTTATTAGCTTGAGTAAGCTCCACACTTAGAAGCTAACCCTACATTAAATCTCAGCGCCTTATATATATTATAATATATAATATATATATATCATTATTATTAATATTATATATATATTATATATATAAATACTATATAGTATAATATATAAATATATATATCATATTATATAATATACTTATAGTTTAAAGTCAGACCTTATATATTATAAAACAGATAATATTATAAATTATATATAATGTATATATATAATATATTAATATATTATATATTAATATATATATATATATATTAATATATAATTAATATTAATATTTAATATTATTAATATATATATTAATATATATATATATATTAAACTTATATTATATATATATATTATTATATATATAATATATTTAGTATATATTATATAATAATAATCTCTTCCAATATTTACATACACAATAATTAAAATTAAAATCTTGTGTATTCACCTTGCAAGCTATTTTCAAGATTATATATAAATAATAAATGGTTTATATTATATATAATTAATTATTTATATACTCAATCTATTATACTAGATAATAAATATTATATTATATGGTATTATTATATATATATAAATAAATAATATATTATATTAATAAAATTATGCATTTATGCTATATATTCAAATATCAAATTAATTAATATTAATATATATTATATAATTTATATATAAAATAAATATATTTAATTATTATAATATATAATAATTATAATTAATATATAATATAATAATATAAATATATATAATATAATAATTAAATAATTATAATTATAATAAATTATATATATATAATTATAAATTATAATATAAATAATATAAAAAATATAATATATATGAATTATTTATCTTTACTATTTATTATAAAGGTATATTGTGAAGGAAAATTACCGAATAAAATTTATGGTGGTTATTATTTATTATTAAATTATTATTATATATTATTATTATGATTATTATTATATTATTATTAATTATTAATTATTATTTATTATATGTAGGTCAATAATTTATATATATATATATATATTATATATATTATATATATATAGATATATATATTATATTATATATATAATATATATATATAGTATATATATATAATATAAGTTTATATATATATAATATATAATTTATTATTATACATATCACCATTTACTGTATAATTCCAAGGTGGTGTGGTAGTTGATAAGTTCACAAATAATCTGCCACATTCACGAATAGGAGCATTATGGTAGAAGGGGTTTTCAGTCTTTGCCACCAGAGGGAAGAGAATTTTGAAGCATTTTCTTCAAAATTTTCAATTTCTAAAGAACAAATTTAGTACGAGATTTCGTTTTTAATTTTATTTACAATACCAGTTGTTATGTTTGGATTAGTGAAGGTCTATCAAATACCTCGCAAAAAAACCCTTTTCACATGCTTCAAAAAATATGAATTATTAGAACACAAAATAGGACTTAAGTAGTTACTACTGCTGGTTACTTCGTTATAACCTAAAGCATCTCTCTCTCTCTCCTCTCACCCTCTCGTCTCTCTCTCTCTCTCTCCTCTCTCTTCCTCTCTCTTTCTCTTCTCCTCTCTCTCTCCTCCTCCTCTCTCTATTATATGAATATATAATATATATATATATATATATATATATATATATATATATAAATATATATATATAATATATTATAATATATATATATATATATATATAATACTATAAATATTTATTATCTCCACACAATCCCATGTTTTCAATATGGAATAATGATTAATTAAAGAACAAGATACCCTGATTAGTATAGTAACATATATATATATATATATATATATATATATATAAATATAATATATATATATATATATATATATATATAGTATATACTAACTATATACTAAGTATATAAGTACTATGGAGGCCACT
>JABUQX010090445.1:0-20000 GCA_015478945.1 Trachelipus rathkii | reverse complement strand
TTCCAAATGAAACTGGTGTTATGTGGCTTGATGAAAAAAAAGATACACCTCGAGGTTACCAATTGGACTCAGAGGATCAAATGTCCGCAACAGTCCTTTAGTCTTTCATTATTTATTCAAACTAAACCAGAAGAACAGGCTTCTCTCCTTTGTTTCTCAGGCTTCCCCCTTTAATCTCTGAAAGTAAAGAACATTTAAATCAATAGCATAGTAACCGAGAGAAGTACGTACATGATTACTAGTTTTGTAATGTCTGTATTATATATTTATTTGGTTATATTCAAACCTACTTTTACCAACGATACGAAATCATGCATACACTTGTAACTGCATGATTGACCAGCAGACAATTTCCACATTACCTATACATCCAGACTACTCTAACATTTTTTTATCCCGCACGATTTGGAAGCTGAATTTCGCGTCTGAACAGTCAGTAAGCACGAGGAATTTCACAACAAAATTTCACAAATTTTTGCTTTCAATTTCTAACAATTATGTTTATAAAATCTATCTCTTCGCGTGAAATTTAGCAATCAGTCTATAACAATATACTAAACATTACAAATTGTTCTGTTTAAACACCTAAATCCTATATTAATCACATTTTCAGAAATTTTATGCACGTAAAAGCCTGTTTGCATTTACTAAGTTAAATTTACTATCTGTTAAATTAGATACCACAAAGACTCTAATGCGACATCTCAATGTCGATAGGCCATTTGTTCTCCGTTTGTCCGAACGTAGAACTATTTAGAAACTGTTTTACCCTTTAAGCTTGTAAGGGGGAATATTTACTAAGTTTGCACTACAAATAAGTATCTTATGCAACGAGTACACATTGCTTCAAGTAAGTTTTTCTTTGTCTTAAAATAGAATTCAGCTTTCCAGTTAACCTTGTGCAATAAGCCAAACCTTAAACCATAACTCACAAGCCCTACGTGTACGTGTAGCAGTGATTCTTGGATGTTTGATCTTTCAACTGGAAGGAAAGAGATTGTTTATTCGATTGCACGCTTCTGCATATTTTTTCCTTGATACGCGCGAAGATTTATGATTCCTCGTAACCTGGTTACAACGCATTCAATTTAAAAACATTTTGGAACTCGCACTTTGCTAAATTTTACATATTTTGATGATTTAGCTTTATTTAGATTGATGAAGTGCTGTATTCATAGAATTTTCTTAACTTTTTAAAATCTTATTCATTAATTAATTGTTATAATATTTTTTTTTTAAAGAATGCCTGCAATTTGGTCTTTTTTCATTTGAATCCTTGCTTTATTTTACAAATATGGTTAATATTCAATAATAATCCACGAGATAGTTTACACGTTGCTCCAGAGGTTCATTCCAATAGCCTGCCCTACATGAAGTTTGAGAATTTTCGTATATTACTAATTACATTCCAAATTTGAAAGTTAATGTGTGTGTAAGCCGTCATCTAATAACTAAAGGAAAGTAATTAATATAATTATACTTACTTGTACTTAAATTTTACAAAGAATAATTCCGAAACAGGTGTACCATTTTAATTTGGTCCCGTAAAAGATAATTAATTAGCCATATTTAGCCCTGTAGGTCCTCCACAATTTGCAGCACCTATTGGGAAATATAACGCCTACAATCAATTACTGGTTAATTTATTATATATTCTTAAGTCTGGTTCAATTATTTTCGAGCTGCTAAACCTTACAATGAATATGACAAAGTAAACATCACCTTTACTTTTTTTTTTTTTTCGTAGAGTGTATATTGACAAATTCCAAAGCTAAATTTTGGATTTGGAACGAAAAATAATCGTTATTTTGACAAAAGAAAGTTGCAAACTACCTATTTTTTACCACCTAGTGAGGAAACACATAGTGATTAAAAAGATCTTGAGAATTGAAGAACAATACCTTGCGCATACCTGTTCGCGTTTTGGCGTTAATTTTTTGTTCCTGTAAAGAGAGAATATGAAACGGCGCTACTAGTGTAAACTTCAACACTTGGGTCTGCACCCTAGACGTGATGAGAAGATAGGCGTCAGGTAAGGCGTGGTTACAATCTTACTGGAATAAGGTTTTAATCTCCGGCGCAGTGAGAATGTTTATGGATATAGGAGACAGAAAGATGTAATTCCCTGAAATAAGCAACGCAATGTGTAGTGTTTGTGCGGCAGATACAGAGCGTCTGCGGATTGGCGCTTAGACAAGCTGAGAGCAACCAGGCTCATCACCGAGGGGTTTACACCAAAATTCGAGTTCCTAACATCACAGTCCACGCATATCGCCACTCACACGCTCTTCGGCACTCTGGTCTCCAGACCAATTTTTTTTAAAAAGAGGGACGTGGAAGTTGTTTGCAGGGAGAAGTCTCTTCGAGTTCTTGAGGGAGGTACATCACCGTACATTTTACTGGAGTTTCGAGAGGGGGTTGCTTGAATTATTGCTCTATCGGCTAGCTCATTTCATGTGGAGAACCCTAGCAAAAACTGACAATTTTATGAGTGTGGAGTTAGAGATAACTATGCTCTGAACAATAGATACAAGTTATGAAAGATCGATCTGAAATAGCTAGGTCACTTAAGAATCTGAGAGGGAGGATAGTGAATGATTCTGCTCTGTTGAGAGTTTGCAAGAATAAGCCACTAACTTCACTCTGCGTAAAAATAGACGAGCAAGATGAAAAGAGTAAAATAACGTGCAATCGGGAAAGATCATCGATGCTTCCACTTCTCCTTTCGTCTTAGACACATCAGTAAAGACAGCAGTCGCGTCAGTGTGAATTGCAAAATGTGAAGAGAAATCGACATTGAGGGAAGAGTGGTCGGAGGGTTTCGACAACGATCACCACGTCTTGCATATATGATGGTGTATGTAACCACATTTCAATGGCATTGTCAAAAAATAACTTAGGGTGGAATATGGAGACGGCTAATTTCGTAATACTTAGATAAAAATATAGTTCCAAAAAAATTATATTTAGGTTTTGCTTATTTGAATTTTTTTTTAAATAATTTAAAAAAACAACTTTATCACGGACATTAAGTAAAAAAAATACACACAATTCGACAACACAAATATAAGACTCCTAATTTACTGGTTACTCGAAACTTTCACATAAGTCACTACTGCCATCATCAGTGTGTCACTGTAACTTAAAAGTATTTAGGTTGAGGCAGTGCAACTTCACATATCGAACCATCTACATTATTTTAATATAAAATTTGCACACCACGGACATCGCCCTATTCTAGAAGGGGGAACAACTTTAGGTAATTGATACCTAGGATCCGATCGAGGGAGCAAACCTTGGCCCTCTGCCTCACAACTCAGTCGCTCTACAGCTCAATTCTAGGTGTTAACAATAATAAAAAAAAAAGGTAAGTATACAACAATAAAATGAAAATACCATTTACTGATAAAAATAACCTTTAACAGTATATGTATATATAATTATAATATAATAATTATATATATATATATATATATATATATATATAGTATATATATAATATATATATAATAATATATATATATATATATATATATATATATATATATATATTATAATTTATATATATATAATGGAGATTACTCAACAACTTATTAGAAACATGTACATCAAAACAATTTTATTTCTGAAATAACATTTATAATATATATAGAATATTATATTTATCATATGTATTAATAGTATAATATAAATATATATGTTTATATATATTTTATATATATATATATATATATATATATATATATATAATATATAATATATAAAATGAAAAACTAATGATAATAACTGCAACTAATAATGATAAAAAAAAATTAGGCCTATATGATTATTGTACGCACCCACAATGCGGGGTACAATAAATTTATACACGAGAATTCTCATTTAGTGGCATCGGATATAAAAGGAAATTTCACAGTTTTGCTTTCTTAAATAATATTTTGATTAAAGACAAATATCATCTTCAAAACTAACTGAATACATTTAGATTCGTTGAAATATTTCCATTACCAAGTATAACGATTTCATTATTAAGAGCAGGGGTGGAAGAAGGAGGAGGAGAAGAAGTTAGTCTTTCTTTTGAATCGTGATGATTGTCTTCGTAATCTTTCAACTTCTTTCCATCGTATCCTTCGTCATTTTGTTCTTCGAGTCGTTCGTCGGTTTTCTTTTTGTAGACGGCTTACGCTGTGCGTGGGACCTAATTTAAAAAAAAAAAAAAAAAAAGAGTGGAGGAAAATAGTTATGTTAATTAAAATAATGAGGCTTTGTTTATATATCTTATTACAGTATATCCTTTTTTTACTTTACTATCACCTTCACTTTTATCACTAGTAGAAGTGGAGGTATGAGATGCTAGAAAGGGCGCTCCTAATATGTCTCTGGAGAAAGGTACCTCGCTTTGTGCACTACAAAAGCCTTTAAATTCTAGGCCGTTTATCTTCGGCACCATTTTCAATCAAATTAGCAGGTTCAGCCCACACCGGAAAACTACATCAGAGTTTTTCAAAACGAATAATACAGCATCAAAACTACTTGAAGTGACATACACCCAATAGTAATAACTGTTATTCTTAAAGTCACTATATTACTATGTTAGATTACAGTACATTTTAACCCCAAAAAACTTAAGTTTTTATTTTTTGCATTACTTTAATTGATCCAATAAAGTCATATTGTTTTTTAGTCCTTCCCATTCCTTTTTTTTAAAATTTTCTTAATTCGCTGAATGCTTCTTCACTCGCAACTTCTTACCCAATCAATTGCTTTTCCGACTTTCTTTAAATTTCCATTTTTCATTGTCAATATATACTTCTTTTATTTTCAAATACGTCTGAAATCTTTTCAATCTTTCAAACATATCAAAACATTTTTCTTTATTAAACTGTACCTCTTAAGACGATCAAATTTCTCCCCTATTAAATCTTTACAACTAACTATCCCTATCTCAGCTTTGACTGAACTATACCTACATCCCAAGTTGAGATTGGTTTAAATATTCATCCGCCTTTTTCTCTTATTGGATTCTCATAACCTTCACCTGTGCCACTTTTAACTGTTTTCAAGTTCCAGTAAGTAATTTAAAAATTTACTAGTCAATTTGTAGATCCTTCACAAATTTTCAATAATTACGACTTTTTTTTAATTTAAACTTTTTTTTTATTCTATTCTTTCATCTCTTCAAAAATATTAACGTTGGGACACTTGCTTTTTTTTTCTTCTATAAACCTCTCGCTAAATGTTTGCTGATCTCTCTCCTTTCCAGCTGCTTGTGTTTTTATGGTGTCTGGAAATAACAGCCGTAGTATTTTAACAAATTTAGAACCCCAATATCCAATTTGATTTATACCTTTTCTGCACACGCTGGTGTACAAAAAAAAAAGGTGAAGAAAGATGGTGTAACCCAAGGTTCAAACACTATCAAGAATTACTCAACCACCTCATTTCCTTCATCAGAATAATCAAATGAAAATAACATCCGCATATCTCGCAAATATAACGGCCATTTAAAATTAAAAAAATAACTATCTTTTAAACTTAAATTAAAGCGTTGAAATCTGAACTAGACCAAATATAATTCGCAAAAATTAATACAATTTTACAAGTAAATTCAAACGAGTTAGAAATTGTATTTCTAATTATCTAGATACTGATTAAGATAATTAAGCAAAGTCGTTGCTTTCTAGAAATGCAACTTGCTTTGGAAAGCCTAAAAAAAAACCGACGCAATTTTTCATATATAAACAAAAAAAGTGTTACACAAAAGCACAACCACAAATTTAATTCAAAATAGTTTACAACTACCGAAAGAGAGAATATATATTTATGTTATGTTGAAATTTTCAGGTTATTCTTGGGTACATCCTGGCAGAACGGGGTAAGTTATAATAATTTAATAGTAATAATGTAACATTATTGGCTCCCGCTCCGGCCGGATCTTTCTATAAGGAATTCAACATTTCCCCCCCTTAAAAATATGAAAATTTAAATTAATTCAAAATAATCCATTTATTAGTTTTAGAAATACTTAGCATTAATTTCGTATTTAACTTTAATAAATATTGGTATATACAAAATGTAATGGACGTAGAATTATTACATTTTTCTTTATTTTTACTGAAAAATACTTAACAAATCTTTTAGATTTTTTATAATTTAAAATGTAACTATTTTTAACTGATATTAAAATATAGTCTTTTCAAATTTGCTTGCAGTCGGCTAAATACGCTTTGTGATAAGAGATTTTTTTTCCCTACTACGTATAAGTATTCAAAATTTTTTGATGTACAAATATTCGTGAAAAATATATTAACAAAATGTTTGACTAAAAAAGAATTTTTTTTATTTGCTCTAATAATTTTTTCCAATTTATCGAGATTTTATGAATTTTTCAGAGTAGATATAATTAATTAGTGGAAGTTTCATAACTTCAATTCAGAGCATTTATCTGCATACTCAAAAGTTTGAGACATCGGGTCCCAATATGAATCACCAATTTTAAGAACTATGTCGAAAATATCTTCAGCATTTTGGTCTATACTAGATACAAGTTCTAGGTTTATTATGTCTCCTTGGCTTCTCTATACCATATCCAAAAATAAAAAAAAAATAACTTGGTGTAGATTCTTTCTACACATTACCTAGTAGAGGGGTGAAATTTGCCAAAACTGAAAATTCTCATTTTTTTTAACGTTCTAGTTTTTAAGAAACTTTCGAATTAGCTACCAAACAATTTTAACTCTGGGAACATTATTGCGCTGGCTGTTTTAAATTGAACATGGCGTGCCAAGAGGTAGAATTCTTGGGTAGAAAAATGAGATTTTCTATGTAGAGATTTTTTAACTTTTGATTACCGTTTAAAAAGAGGTATAAACCTAATAAATTTATTGCATTTTTGAAACTCGTCTAATTATATCCACACCAATATATCATAAAAATCTTTGAGCAAATTTTAAATTTCAACAATGTTCAACAATAAATTTATAAAAGTTGCAATATTTACCGTTTTATTATTGAAACAAAAGATTCTTAATCATAATTCATTAATAATTACAGTAATTAATTAAATTTATTAAAGTGAAAGTCTATTTCTTCTTGAGCTGTAGTTATTGCAACTTGTAAACAGACCCGCATTGAAGTTACTACGGTAGAGATTCAAAAGTAGTTTCTTGCAAAGATACTTAGTGGCTATATTCTAAAAACTATAAGTAGTATGTTTGTAGCATGTATAGTGAAAATTGTTATTATTTATAGCCTAAAGTTATTAGAGACAATTTCAAAATTGGATAATAGACATAGCTGAGTAGTTTTTTAGGCCAGATATTCGGCTCCCGCCGAATCATGGCCGAGTTGCAACACTATCAATAATATATTAATATATACTAGTAAATATAATCAATTTACTTTATGTCTTAATCTTTATTTTAAAAATGAAAGAAAAAGCAGTTTCAAAATAAAAAGGTAGCAATTAAAATTATTTTTTTAAAAGTTTAAAGTTAAAAGTTAAGTTTATTTAACACAATTTAAGTTACAAAATCTTTAAAAAGAAACTGCATCAAGCCATAACCCCTTACAACCTCTCTCTGGAAATAGTACGCGAGAAAGCTATCCGAATGTACCAAGGTGTTAAGGGAAGAGGGAAATCTCATGTTAACAATAGTTCAATAGTGGTCATCATAAGCGACGTACCCGTACCCAAATTGGTTTCTATTTGGGCATGAAAATTTTCCAATAAATCTTCGATGCGACACCTAATTTTAGATGTATGAACCCTAAATTGACGAGATACCACAGTGAGGGTCCGTCGGAGTTATGTGAAGCCCTAGGGTGGATTATTTTTTACTGCGACGAGCTCTCACTTAAGGGTATGAAGGGGACGGTAGGGAGGATGGGGGCTTTTGGCTTTCTTTTCGACTTACTTCATGTTCTTTTACTATTTTCTGTTCCGTATATGTGCGCCACCTCAACTTCAATCTGGGCAAAGGAGGAGACTATATATATATAACTATGATAATATATATATATAATATATATATATATATATATATATATATATATATATATTAATATATATATATAATAGTATATATATATATATATAATATATACTATAATTATTATAATAAATATATATATATAATCTTATATATATATATATGATAATAATATAATATATATATACTATATATATTATATATATATATATATATATATAATATATATATATATATCATATAATTATATATATATATCCAGTGGCGGCTTTTCAGGGTAGGCAGAGTAGGCAACGCCTTCTTGCCTTTATGAACCCAAAAAATGAAAAAAGCAGGATATATATATATATATATATATATATATATATATATATATATATATATATATATTTATATATATATATATATAATAGATATATATTATATATATATATATATATATAAATATATATAATTTCTTCGAAGGCTCTCTGTTAAGTCCGCCGGACGTGAATTTCAAAACTCTATTCCCTTTTTAATATAAGCGATCGAGTGGCAACTTTAATTTCTCTCGAGTCAAAACAAAATAATTCGTTTCTTAAAGCTAGGCAACACTCTGTATATGCCTAGCCGAACTCTATAGCAGTTATTTTTTTTAAAAATTTCCCCAAAAAAGAAAGAAAAATTGATCTTCTTTATAAATAAATGTAAGTACCAAGAAATATAAATTTTCATAATTATATATATAATAATATATATATATATATATATATTATATAATAAATATAATATTATATATATGCATACTATATATATATATATATATATATATATATATATATATATAATATAGATATATAATAATATATATAGTAATATATATATATTGATATTGCCTACTCAAGAAATTTGACCACGAGCCGCCACTTGAATATATACTATATATATATATATATTATATATATATATATTTTATATATATAATATATATATATAATATATATATATATATATATTATACTATTATTTTATATATATATATATATATATATAAATATATAATATATATATAGATATATATAGATTATATATTAATATATAATGGCCCATAGATATTTTAGTTGCCATTTGCAATCTGCTATTAAAATTTTACATGCTTTAAAGAAACGGTTAATACTATATATAATATATATATATATATATATATATATATATAACGAAATGCATATGTTTATATATTTCTAACTATTTATAATAAATGTAAATTTCGTATATATATTATATATATATTATATATATATATATATATAATATATATAATATTATTATATTATAATATATATATATATTAATATATATTATATATATATAGATTATATATATATTAAAAAGTATGAAAGTATCGTTTGGTTAAAAAGACATGCAATGTTTGATGTATATGTCATGCGCGATTGCTCTAACAGCCATAGCAGATGGATTGATTAAGTAGATAGATATTATGTAGTTATTGATTTCCGCCTTCAGCGAGATACCGAGAAAGCCCACAAAAACATAAGATAAGCCCGAAACCAATAACAAACCAAAATTTTCACCAACAGCCCCATTCAGACAAAATCTGACCAGGGTTGCGTGGTACCTGCCGCACTTGAAGGGAGTGATTCAATTAGTCCGAATAAGTGCGATCCACTGACTTATCAATCTGCAAGTTTCTTTTGAAGACGAAGGATTACCGAGCGAGTTAATGTGACGGAGGTCACTTATAGATACCCTCCCCCATGGACAAATAAAGGAAGAGGGGGAAAAAAATATCAGTAATGTTAATCATTGTCATTAATTTATGAACCTCATGTGTGGCAGAATAACCTCTTACAAACTAAGTCAGTAAAAATTGACATAAAAGAGGGAAGTTTTCAAGGTTAAAAAAAAGGGTATTAGAAAAAAGCATGTTGTCAGCAAAAAAAATTAAAAATTATTACATTGTATAACGCTATCTACAAAAAAATTAAAACTTGCCTTAAAAAAATATACCTACAAGTTAAACTTACTGAATTACTCATGCTTTTGTTATAAGTAAAGTAATACCTTTAAAATATGTCAGTTTAGACAAAAAAAACTTTGTAAACAATTTGGTCTTATTAATACTAATGTTTAACTAAAAAAATAAACTATCATATATAATAGCAAACATAACTAAATAATACTGCTACAAATCATGATGAAATAATGGGAGAAAACATCAGCATTCTTGAAAGATCGTTACTTTGTAAAGAAAAATTGTAACAAAAAAAATGAAGCCATAATTAATTTAGTGTTTGACTTACCTATAAAACTGAAAAACGAGTAGGGAATATTAGGCCATGAGCTATGCCACGATTAAAAAACGATGCCCAAAATAACATCCTAAAATAAAAGAACTTTGAAGTGATTAATCACCTAAAGACGTACGATTGATTCCCTCCAAATTTAAGTTAAGGTGATTCCAGATAATACCTAAATACATAAAATAAATTTAATAATAAAATAAATAATAATAATAAATAATAACTAATAATAAATAATAAATTCAATGAATAATAAATAAATAATTTAAAGCATTTAGGGTGATTCTAGTGTAGTGTGGTGTGTACTAGTAAATTTAGCCAATAAACATGCTTGTGACAGTCGTTAACAATATTTTATACTCATACATATATACCACTTACTGAGGATCCCCATATTAAATGAGCGGCGGTCTGCGGCTACGCTGTAAACGCGTTTCTTCCATTGAAAATGAAAAAGCTCGACAAATAATGCTTACAAAAATGCAAGCTGAAAATTACCAAACACTGTAAATAAAACAAAAAAAAACTGACATTAATAGTAATAATTAGTTTTAAAAGAAAGAAATATATAATTAAAATCAATGACCTTTACAAACATTAAATTAAACATATGAATTCCCTTAATTATTTATTAGCTCAAACTGTTTGCCGAAAAATGAAACTAGTGTTAGGTAACTATACTGTCCAAAGCAATAATATAAAACATTGTGGGTCTCCAATGACAAAGCCACCGGAATGTGCGTTTGGCATAACAAGTACATATATTATGGCGGCTTCTACTCAATCTTAAAACGAGAAAGGCTAACTTACCATAACAAGGATTGACAAAGTTTGAAACAGCGTTAATGAAATATTCCCCATTATACATTGAAGTCCTTCCCCAAATTACGTTCAAAATCATTGCAATATTGTAACTAAAAAACTATGAGAGAAAGGATGCGATATCCCATTCCAGAAAGAATTACGCTAGACGATGACACTGTTACCATCGAGATGACCATGATTATAATCGTGTCATATCCACATTGTCAGGCTATAATGTTCATAGCAATACATAAAAAACCACGCTGCAGGGAAAATTCAAAACAATTTAATTAAACTATAATTATTTTAAAATAAACCATTCAAAAGAACACATGTTGCTGGACATTAAAACAAAAAAAACAAAAACCAGAAATTAATATATTCATGTGTTTATGGGAAATCATGAAAGATACAAGTGCGCTGCTGTGCAATTACTGAAATTATGGAAATTAATAATTTTTCACATTGTTGATTTTCCTATTGTGACGTCACTGATTTCATAATGTGGTCCAAAAACGAGATAACTCATAATAAGCTTGGCCAGAATGCACTATAGATTTTTAATCACCAATTAAAATAACACTTTTTTATAATGTAACTCACTGTAAGGAAAAACTTCAACCATGAGGGTCTCATTAAGCCCTGATATTTATGGTTTTGGTAATATTATCAGACAAACAAAGTCTTGCAGAACGGAGAGCTCCGTAATAAATCTTCGACGTTTTAAGAATGTGTGGTAAGTCAATGAAGTAACAGCATCCAACAGAGTCATTCCTTGTCCCCAATTTTAACGGCCTTTCCATAAGCGGCATGACCGGCTTTTGGACATTCTGCCAGAAGGAACGTCTTCGAGCGAAAAGAATGGAAGGTACTCAATAAATGTCCGGGGCGATTGACGAACTCCATTCTACATACTATATATAATAAGTAAATATATATATACTATTATACTACATATATATAATATATATATAAATATATATAATATATATATATATAATATATAATATATATATATATATTATATATAAATATTATATAATATAGATATATATATATATATATATATATTCGGAATATAAATTATATATACGACTATATAATATATATAATATATATAAAAACTATATATAATAATATATATATAAATAATAAATATAAATATATTATATAGTATATCAAAAATATATATATATAATATACAATATATATTATATACTTATATATATAATATCTCCTATCCTCAGTTGGGCGAGTGAGGTTTTCGTAGCATACACGAGGAACAGAAAGGTAGTAGAAGAACATGACGCAAGTTTGAAAAAGAAAGGCCCATCCCCCCTTACAGCCTTTAGTGAGAATCCGTACGCAGTCAGAAAAAATTGACCCGGAAAGAGTTTCACGAGACTTGAGGATATAGTAATGTATCTCGTCAATGTGGGTTCAATCCCACTGGGCAACGCCCACAACCAATTACCCCTCTCTCATAAAAACCCGCATTCACTCCTGTTTTGCACTATTCTTCTGCGCCTCTGACCAAAACTAACATATACTCTCCTTCAGGTATTCGTTTACAGGACTCATATACTTTTCTTCGGTTTGTCCAGCTGGTAGATTCCCAGCACACTCACCATTATCACATCTCGCATTTAATCAACCTACTATCTTCCATCCCTTATCCACTATGAACCAACCATCTCAAAAACGTACTTTCATTTATTCTCTCATTTACCCTTTCTTCACACACCACATAGCTCTCTAATACGTTCCATCCTCATTTTACAGTTCTTCTCGCACCTACATGCCCCTAAACTTTCCATCTACTGAACACAATGTACTTAGATCTATACCTCTTATTCCAGACAATAGGCCTTCACTACATACATAACACAGGTAAGAACATACCTTCATGTAAGACTCACCTAGACGCACTCAAGACTTAAAGTCCCTTTACAAGGTTTCACCAACGTTTAATTGCCACCCAGACCACCACCCTTCCTGCCATTCAACAACTTTCTACTTACACTCCTGCATCATCATTCCCTTTTCAACCAACATATATCCTAAATATTTAATACCACTATAAATTACAACATCAACCAACTACAATAACTTCCACACCGAGGACTGTCAACTCACGACAACCAATAACCTTACATCTATCTACATTTACTTTCAAAACTCCCTCCTTTTACACACCCTGACCAAATTACTTACAATCTACCAATCCTCTCAAACTCTGTTCAGATTCACCACACAAAACAAAATCATCCGCATATAATAGAGTAGGGCATACCTCCACTCTCTTCAACATATCTCCCACTCATTCTACACACCATCTCCTGCCACCCCACCTCTAATTCTTTCATAGCCCCAACCATATACAAATTGTAAAAAAAACAATAAATATAATAATATATATATATATATAGTAAATAATATATAATATAATATATATATAAATCATAAAATAAATATATATATAATATTATATATATATATATATACTATATATATATAATATATAATAATTTATAATATATTAATAAATTAATATATATATAATATATATATATATATATAATATATATATAAAATATATATATAATATTTATGGGATAACGGCGTCAGGCGTCCATGAATAGGATTAATAGGAAACTCTATACAGTGTTAGTGAGAAATATGATTCGTTGTGTGGATGTGGTGACTTTCCCTGAATGGAAACAAAAGTAGTATGCACGATTAGTGAAGCGTGTGTAAGAATAAATGCGAGATTGAAAGTTGATTGGTCTTAATAGGAATAGCGAGAAATGAAAGGCAAGGGATGTGTTACATGACCTGCTTGGTAATTCAATTTGCTATATAGATATGGTTCTAAAAGAATTAAAAGGTTGGGTCGACAGGGGAGAAACCCGCGTGTATAGACATGAAGGAAGAATGGCTTGCAAGAGAGTGGAGGGCTGCAGAACAACAAACACTTAACCTAAAATTATACGCGGATGATTTTGGTTTTGTGTGCGTCGAATCTGAAGAGAGTTGAGAGGATTGGTAGAGGGATTTGCCAGGGTGTGTAAAAAGGAGGGGTTGAAAGTAAATGTAGAGATAAAAGTAAAGTTATGGTTGTGAGTAAGGACAGTCCCTCAGACGTGTTGCAGTTATGTTAGATGGTGAGCAGCTGGAACAAGTGTCTTAAGTTTAAATATTTAGGATATATATGTGCGTACAAATGAAAAGGAAACGATGATGCAATGTGTGGTAGTATGGAAAGTTGTGTAATGGCAGGAAGGGTTGGCTGGTTGCAATTAAATCGTTGGTGGATGTAAGGGACTTAAGTCTTGAGTTCGCTAGGGTCTTACATGTGGGTATGTTGTTTCCTGTGTTATATTTATAGTAGTGAGACTATAGTCTCTGGAATAAGAGGTATAATCTAAAGTACAATCGTGTTTAGATGGACAATCTTAGGAAGGAGCGGTTAGTAATGTGAGAAGAATTGACTAAAATGAGGATATAATTTTTGAACGTAATTAGAGAGCTATGTGAGTGTGAAGAAAAGGGATAAATGAGGAGGAAAAATGAAAGACGTTAGAGCATGGTTGGATTATGTGGAAAGAAATTGGAATGATAGTAGGTTGTGTTTAAGGCGTAATGTATAGTTGAGTGAGTGTGTTTTAAGGGAATACGACACGAGACTGAGGAGACCGAAGCAAAAAAATGGAAATAATGATCAGATAAAGGAAAATGCCTGAGGAGAGGAAATGTGGAGTTTGGCAGAGGCGAGAAGAAAGGTGCAAAATAGGAATGAATGGCATGCGGGGTATATATGTGAGGGGGTATGGTTGGGCCCACCTGGGCCAAGGGATTGATCCCCACACTGACGAGATGGCATACAGTGAGGTCCGTCGAAAGCCCCGTGAAGCTCTAGTGTGGATTTTATGACTGCGACAAGTTCTCACTAATAGGTATAAAAGGGCGTAAGGCCTAGGCTTTTCTTTCTCGAACTTGGCAGTCATATTCTTACTTTACTACTTTTCATAATTCCGGTAGAATGTTACGCAACCTTATCCCCAGTTCTTGGGTAGAGGGGTGGAAAAATAAAATAAAAATATAAAATAAAATAATAAAAATATAATATAGATATAAAATAATATATATATATCTACTATATATATATATATAGCTATACTAATATATTATATAAAATATATACCTATATATAAGTATATATATATACTACCCTAAATAACCTACAATAAATATATATAACTGTATCAATAAAATGTACATAATTCATAAGAATAAATACGATACGCTACACCTCTACCCAATCTACCCAATCCTCTCAACCTTTTCATCAGGACAAATCAACGACGTACAATAAGTAAGGCAACCCCCTCCACTCTTTTTAAATTCCTCTAACAGTCTAAACACTTTCCCTCTACCACCTAAATTACTTCTCTCCACCTCATCCATATACGAATTAAATAGCCTAAGAGACATAACACATCCTTGCCTCATCCACCATTAACATTAACCATTCACATACAAACTCCCATTTATTCTTAGCACATGCTTTCACCTCCATCGTAACAAACAATACTTTCGATCCATTCAACATGCCCTAAACCACCAAAACCACCTATATATCACTAACGCCTTTGCCAAAGATACTCCCTATTTCAATCCTGTCATACGCCTGTTGCATAGTCCATTTAAAAACTCCATAAAATACAAATTTATAATCTAATCTCTAACATAACAACCTAGTTTAGTAATAATATAATGTTGAAACATTTACATTAACTATACCCACATCAATTAACTATCTAAATTTACTTCACATTACGGTCCCTCGTATGCGCTACATTATTTAACCTAAAAATTATACACAGCACATATCTTCCCTCAACATCAATTAAAACTATTTCCCCTTTGCTAGACCCTCTACCAGTTCCCCCTTATCTCTCTTTACCCTATATAATAATAAGGGGACAGATATTACTCTCTCCTCCACTCCTTCGAGAACTATACCCTCCATTACGGTTTGTCACACAACTTACCCATGATCTTGTCAATTTACAATCTTCGTCGTCCATTCATTGATACCTCTTCACCAGCGGTAAGATTCCATCCTATATCTGAGGAGTTCCATTCTTCAACTTCCCTCACTACTTAGATACACCATCAAACCTATATACATTTTCACTATACAAATTCATTACATACTACCTGACTTACGGTGTTATGCATGATTTTCGAGAGTTCCCTCCAACAATTTCTCTTCACAGCCATTTCATTCTAGTCACGAAAAGTAGAAAATCGCCTATTCATTATTCTATTAGATTCACACACCTTACATACTACTAATCATCATCATCAGCAACCACCTTTTTTCCCCAAGACATAAGGGAAGAAAACGGAATAAAGGTAAGGTGCGTACCAAATAAACACGGGAGAAGAAAGTTAGTAGAAGAATATGACACATTAGCTCGAAAAGAAAAGCCCGCATTACCGCCCCTTAGAAAGCTACTAGTGAGAAACTTCGCTCCGCAGATATCAAGAAAATACGCAAATAGAGCTCACGGGACCCCTAGGGGCCCTACATATATGAGCCATATCGTCCAATGTAGGAAGGATATACATCCCCTGAGGCCCAGGTGAGCACACAACCTACACTACCACCTCCAAAACCCCGCCATTCACTTACCTATTATGTAACCTTCCTTCTCGCCTCTGGAAAAAAGCTCACCATAAATAATTTCATCCTCAAGGCATTCCTTCACTGACTCGATCCACCTTTTGTTCTTCGGTCTCCCAGTCGGTCGCGATTCCAACACACTCCACCCACTATATCATCCGCTTAAACCAATCCGAACTTATCATTCCCATCTAACTTTCCCACAAGACCAAACACATCCGCAACAATACTTTCATTATAATTCTCTCGATTACCCTTTTCTTCACTCTGCACACAACTCTCTGAAAATACGTTCATTCCTCAATTTATCAATTCTTCTCACAACCTAACACGCCCCCCTAAGATATTATATTAATATATATAAATATTAATATATATATACGAATAATATACTATATACAATAATATTTAATATATATATATTAAATAAATATAATATAATAATAATATATATAAATATATAATATATATATATATAATATATAAATAAATATAATATATTATTATATCGCCACCGATACAAAGTTCACTAAGCACTATTAGCCCACTGATTCAAGGAATCATATGTAGAAATGTAAGATATTTTTAGTCGAATTTACCAGAAGTGCTCAAGCAAATCTAATCAAACTAACTATTAACATTAAATGAAAAATAAACCAACACATAAAAAAAATGAAATACCCCAAAAGAAACAAAGACAATAATGAAAAATATGTATATACAGAAAGAGGAATTAGATCAAAATAAAAGTATATGACACTCAATAAAGACCCAACCAAAACATCACAAAATCAATTCAACACACCTTTAAATTCTATTTTAAAAGATCACAAATACTTAATTCCAAACGTAAAAGCATACATGAATTCAACTCTACAACGGGGACGGGTTAAACTCATCACCGTACACCGTAGTAGTTACACTGACCAGTCGAAGTGTCGTCATCCACGAGGATGGGGTTGGCAAATGAAAGTTCCTAGAAAGTAAGAATAAAGTTTAAAAAAAAAAGTTTTTTAAAAATATAACATATAAAAAAAAACATTAAAGCACCAACAAGCATATTGGCAATAACATACCAGAAGTGTTCGTTCTTCATAAAATTATAAAATATTAAACAAAAAAAAATCTACATAAAAAATTAATATATTTGATATAAAGTAATAGACCATGATGTATTACGATGAGTAAACCTTATCGAATATTATTAAAAATGTCTACATAATAGAGAATTTTACCAATAAACTGCCTTACAAATGTGCTTAATTGATAAGAAAATACTATTACAAAATGAATATAAACTAAATGATTATCACTACTTACTAATAATAGTTAAATAATGAATTTTATTTTTTTTACTATTTAAAAGATTTACAATACAATATTACGAAATCGTATCTGAATATTTTAACAAAAAGTTACCCGTGATATTGTAGATTGAGAATATACTGTGCTAATTCAGGACTTAAGACAAAAAATTAATCTATTATATTATTAATAATATTATAATAAGTTGATCGATTGTAAAATCTATAAATAAATAGGTTAGCATAGAAGTTAAAAATTGAGTATGTAAGGAGGTTTATAAGTAGAGAGAGGAAAATGGATGTGTTTTTCTTAATTGCAAAGTAAAATCCTCATTGTATGTAGTGTAAATTTTAAATATATATTGAGTTGATAAAAACTTGCGACTTTTAAAATGATTAATTTAAATTAAAGATGATATATTATATAGATAGATATAGATAGAGAAAATAATATATATGTATAATATATATAGGTATATAATATATAATTATACTATATAATATATACGGAAATACTCAATCGACTGCATCACGACTCTACATATAATAATAAGATATTATATATATATTATGATTAAATTAATAAAAACGAAGAAAGAAAAAAGAAGAATTGGTCAGAATAGCTATACATTAAAGTAAAAAAAACCGTTAGATAAATAATATATATATATTAGGAATGAAGATATTCTTTCTTTCATTTCTTTCAATTTCACCTTCACTCGTTATGCGAACCCAAGATTGACGGGAGAGGAAGGGAGAGGGCGCGCAAGAGTAAGGCGTTTAGCAAGCTCATCGGAAATGAAGGAGAAAAGCAGTAGGAAGAACAGAACAAGAACGTGCGTAAAAGCAATGCCCGAGCTACTCTGCACGCCGCTCTCTGTGTGACCATTAATATAGAATGAAGGAGCTCAGTTCACAGACAGAAAAATCCACAGCCTAGAAGCATCAGCCCACGAGGACCGCAGGAAGAGTGAGAGCGGAACCGCATAAGAGTAAAAATCGGGCGAAACAACAACTACGTATATGGAGTAAAGTTCAGTCGTAGAAAGGAAAAGAAAGGTAAGGGTTCATCCACTGTGATCACAGCTGCCAGAGAAGAGTGCTGTGCGTGGCGGAGGAAGGTGTTGCGGCCACAACTTCAATAGATCCGCGCCACTACAAATGAAATCCCTCGCGGCGGAAAGTTCATACTCAAGGAGGCCAAACCTGTCCTATCGATGCCAACCTTTTATTCTCGCCTTCTTCCAAACTCACCATTTCTCTCCTTTCCAGGACATTCGTTCACCGCTCAATCCACTTCTCTTCGGTCTCCCAGCCGACGAGCCCAACACCCACTCTCCACTATACATCCGCTAAACCAACCGACTTTCATTCATCTTTTCCACACAAGACCAAACCATCTCAACAGTTGACTGTATCAGTGTTAGTGATCTTCTCAATGATGTACCCGCTAAAAATGAATATACATAGTCACAGCCAACCAGACCCAAGACTCGACCGTGATAACACGTTTTCCAGACATTTAAACCGTTCAGTTCCTCAACATTAATGGGTACAATTAATTAACTGTATATTCCACGCTGAACAAAAAGTGACAAAAAAGTATGCCAATCGCATAAAGACAACCCCTAGCTGATTGTGTGAATCCAGTCTTGTAACAGTCTACAAAGGTGAATTACCTGTATGACGGTAGAATCCTGGCATATAGGAACGCGCCGCCCCAGACACGGAGTTATATACTTACTTAAAGTATTACTCGATGACCATAGTCTCACTACCATACAATAACACATATAAAATTTTATACAGATAGTAGAAAGCGAATATACGAAAAGTACATAATGTGTTAACAAAACTAATATCCCCTCATTGAGTAAAGACACAGAAAAAAGCGAGACAACTCAAGACT
>JABUQX010090444.1:140000-141007 GCA_015478945.1 Trachelipus rathkii | reverse complement strand
AAAAAACCTGGCAAGTCATTAAAAAATTAAACAACTCTCAAAACCCCACCATCCCATGAATCCCCATCTTTTAGCCCAACAAACTCCTCCCTTCCCAAACAACATCAGACAGTGCCGCAACACTATGCCGAACATCTCTTCGTAAAAGCAAACCCACGCCCGATAACAGGAAAAATAAAAAAACAACTCCATAAAACTCCAATTATGACCCACACCCTCTAATACCCCCATTCACACCAACATGACAATAGGAAGCATTAAAAACCCTCAAAAAATTCAACAGCGACCCAGGTCCAGACTCAATGTCCAACCTACACCTAAAACACCTTGGAAAGAAAAAACAATTCTCCTACATCACAGAATCTTTATAAATTCATGGCAGCTCAACTACAAGCCCCAATCTGTGAAGCAAGCATTCATAATTCCAAAACTCAAACCAAAAGACCCTAACTCTCCCTCCTCTTACCGCCCAATCTCTCTGCTTTGCTCCATTAGTAACTGCTAGAGAAATTAATTCTAAACAAAATTTCCCAACCCCAATTAACTCTCCAGATTTCCAACTACACGGATTCAATAAGCAACAACGCACTCAACAACTTCATGTCCCTCACTCCCTCACACAACACTCATTAATGGTTTTCAAACCAATCCCCTTTCCAATAGATCAATACTCCACTGCAATAGACATAAATATAAGCATTTGATACGTCCCACAAACATCCTTACTCAAAAAATCCTCCACTCCCCTTAGAAAATAATGACAAAAAAATGGCTCTCCCAATTTCCTCACCAACCGTTTCGCTAAGGTCTTATACAAAAACAACCTCTCCCATTCTATCAAATTACAAATGGTGTCCGCACAGGGCGCCATTCTCTCTCCTTTTTTGTTTAAACTTTTCACAGCAGATTTACCTACCCCAACCCACCAATCCAACAAACTTAATTACTAACGCAGACGACATCAGTCTTATTTCCCAACACCCAGACGTAAACATGGCCACACAACA
>JABUQX010090444.1:110000-125000 GCA_015478945.1 Trachelipus rathkii | reverse complement strand
GCTACAGTCGATAGTTAGAAGATCAGAGCGGCTCCTTTTTTCGGAATAAGGTTGGACATGTGAGAGCTTCCAACACTAAGGGAAGGGAAATAGCTATTATTGAGACATAGAGAATATTAGCCTTTTCAGTTGGAGCAAAGAGAGTAGCCTTTCGTTGGAGAATTAGCAACCACAATGATTACAGATCGGAATTAAGAGAGGAAAAGGCAGATTTACAAAGAAGTTTGCTAGAGATGAAAGATTGTCAGTAGGAGAGAACCAAGGACGTTAGCGCACTTTCCTTTGATGAAAAAGCCAGCTTTGCTCGTCGAGAGTATCCTGCAACGATTTCTAGCTGAATGAAAGAGGATGCGAGAATGATAAGAGAACGAGAATTTTTTCCAACACTCCGATAGCACTGTATCTTAGCCTGAATGGGCCAGAGAATAAGCACGATCGAACCATGGATTATGAGGAAAGAATGATTTAGTTTTAGAAGGAATGAATGAGGAAAGAAAAATTTATCTAAAGAAGGAATGAACCTGCTACACCCATCAACGATTACAGCTCCCACCTTATCTTTTAAATCTTTATACATCCATCATTATCCTTATTGAGGTAGCCAATTGCTATCATCTGCAAAACTTGGAAACCCTTACATTTAATTAGTCCCTGGTCTAAATAATTTTATACAGTGTATGAGAACAGCCACTTGACCTAAGAAATCGTTAAGGACCACAAAACATGTCTCCTCATTTCCATTAATAAATACTTTTCATTTTCATTGATTAACTATTATTATTATTATTATTATTATTATTATTATTATTATTATTATTATTATTATTATTATTATTATTATTATTATTATTATTATTATTATTATTATTTAAAAAAAAAGATAAAATATATTGAAGGTACGAATTTTTCTTAATATTTACTAAAAATTTGTCACGGTAACTATCAAAGTTTTTAATTCTTTCACTATCATTAGTCGCAATAGTAAATTGCACATTATTATTATTATTATTATTATTATTATTATTATTATTATTATTATTATTATTATTATTATTATTATTATTAACTATAAAGCTGGTCCTAAAATCAGCACCATATTGCTTATGAAACACGTTATTATTATTATTATTATTATTATTATTATTATTATTATTATTATTATTATTATTATTATTATTATTATTATTATTATTATTATTATTATTATTATTATTATTATTATTATTATTATGTAGTGGTTCTATAAAGTAGACTAGAACGCCTCTCCGTATCATGCCTCTCTGAAAAATAATATATATAGTATATATATATATATAATATATTATATATATATATAGTATATATATATATAAATATATATACAAATCATTAATTAAATAAAGTATATATAGGTATTAGCTATATTAATTATTCGTAGGATTGACTATTAATAAGTGGTGATACAGGTTGTAAAATGAATATATATATTGTAGTTACCTTTTAACTTGATGAGAGAAAGGAGGTTCTTATGACACCAAGAAAATCCTTTCTTCTCTAGAAGGCTCCCGGTTTCCTCCAAATGTTCCGAAACTTTGGGACGAGAGTTCTTCCAGTAACAGAGCTGTTATACTTGCAGTGGAAACTTTGCTTTTCTTGCGGTTTGCTTTAAATTGAAATCTGGTTATTCACCCTTCTTTTCTTTTTCGGAATTAGTCTGCCTGTGGGAAATAAAACTAGGTGGGATTAAACTGCAACCACAGTGGGGCTATATAGACTTTTACTGCCAGTAGTTACTTACCAATAGTCTTGACCCTTTAACACAAAACTTTACCAACACTCCAACTGCTATCTTTTAAGAAAAACCAAAATTCTTTAAAACATGGATTAAGGAAAAATGTATTAAGCTTTTAATTTATTAACAAAAATATATATCTCTATGGTTAATTAATTTCAATTTATATACAACAAAAAAATGCATTTAATGGAGAGATCACGATATCACAACTTGATTATATATTTAAAGATATATATATATATATATATTGCTCCCTCTTATTCCCCACGAAAAGTAGATATATGCATATATGAATATATATACTCATATATACACTTGGAATGAAATATAAATAATATAAAGCGTAAAATATAGATAAAAAATGACAAATATATGATCATAAGATAAAGAATAAAATAAAGATAAATAATATACGGTATATAAATAGGTATCTCGGTAATTCCCTCGTTTTGTAATATAAATCCCGCTTGAGCCCGTAATAGGCAATGAAAAAGTAGACGCAATTCACCCCAATGGCGGAAGGCCAATATAGATTTAAAAAATGTAAGGTGATACAACTCAAGCCCAAAAGCTTCCCACCCCCACACCAGCTGAAGGCCGAAGTAACTTTTTTACTATAAATAAGCTGTTAGGACCAGAGCTAACAAGTGGTTTTATACCTGAGGGGAACCCATTGTATAAGGGGGTTACTCCAATAGAAATAAAAAACCGCGGTGGTATTAACTCCGTCTACAAGGGAGATCTTGATTTCCTTTCTTGTAAAGGCTTCAGTAGTTCCTCAATAGCCTTCCCAACCGGAACCTGAAGCAGAGACAGGAATTAACATTACACTACACTTCCTATCTCTCAGTTTCAACTCGCTAAATCTACTATTTTCTTCTGACATATTTTCATAACTTTCTCACCACCCTTCAGTGCTTCCTCTCTCCTCTCATTACAAAATGGTACCTCATCAAAGTTAATAAAAATAATAAAAATAAAAAAAATTTGTATTTACCCTTTTATAAGGGTGGAACGCTTGTCGTTCGTCAATATCTTCCTTAGATTGGTAATTTGTAAAAAAATGCTGAGATCAGTAAAAAAATATAGCACTTTAAATCTTCTTTAAAAAAAATTCGCTTCCTTCAGACAACCAACCTAAAATCTAAGTCCTGTGGGAGGGAGAGGAACAAGAAAGATAATATCCATCTCATTCCTCCCCACCCGTCAATTTCGGTATTGACGCAGAGGCCAATGGAACAAATAAACAATTTCTTTTATGCTCCTACTCTTCCTTCGAGTAAAACTTCAACAAAAACTTTCTCTCAAAACAATATAAAACAAAACAAAATTTCTTCTTTTTCAAAACAAACTCTACTCGACTACTGATCACACAACTGACGAACTCGCTGCTTGATCTCACCCAACGACATATCCTGCCCGAAAGCCATCAAATATCCCTGCATGTTCTGTATGTATTTTTGGAACATGCCATCCCAATCGGGCTGAGACGTCGCTCCCCCCACTGTGGGGGCACTACCTTGCACCGACAACTCCGCTGACATTCCCGGCAACTGCTCCTGCCTCGGATATGGAATGGATCTCTCTCTCCTACGGACTGATCTGCTACGCCTGGGCTCCAGTGCCATCGCGGGGGCGTCATTAACCATTTCAGGATCCAGGTCCCCGAATATTATTGGGGAATAGTTTCGAGTTTGCCGTTCGGACTCCACCGTGGTTTCCTCCCTCCGAACAGAAACAGAGACACCAGTTGGGTTTTCCAAAGATCGTAAAGGATCACCCAAGGATTGCGGTCCAGGCGTTTCCGACTGGTCAACCGTTTCCTCCTCATCAACCTCACTCACCTCGATCACTTCTTCTATAACCTCTACAATCTCTTCTTGATCCATCAATCTCAGCGTCACTGGAACAGTTTCTACCCCCCTTCGAACAGCAGTTTCCACCGGATTGGCAACGTTTACCACCGGTGCGATGGAAGGGGCCACATTTTGTGGGCCTGGTTGAAACACTCCCGCTCCTCTCAACTTTCCGAAATACTTCCTACAGAGGGCTCTGGATGGATGCAACCCATCCCGCAGGAAACCCTGGTCTCCCAAAGTGTATACTTCAGAACTCAGAAACTTCCGGATGTTCTCCTTTGAAACCTCACCCAAATCCGAGACGGCATAAATAACTGGGTAAGTAGACTTCCCGGGCCATTGGATTTCTGCCTTCCTTAGAGTTCGTATTTGTAAATGCATTCTTCGAGCCTGCAATTGCAACACCCGATCAGCATACTCTGGCATTTGTCGATAATTTTCTTGTACTCCAGAAGGATATCTAGCTAACCGTATGTTGTTATAGTAAACAAGGTCCATGAAAGGTGGAATGGCCAATGTAATTCTTATATTGGGATTTATCCCTGCACACCTTTCAGAAAAGCTAGCAAACCTTCTGGCAAAATCTTCCACGGTGAACTGGAGGTTACAGGAATTCACCTCATGATAACCGGTCACCCCCGGTGGATTGGGCAACCGTCTGAGTGGATAAGCCTCTGTAATAATAATAAAGATCAGCATATGGGTGAACTGAGGCTCTAGAATAACATTTATATGCCGACTCAGGTGCTCAAGATTTGCCCCTGGGTATGACTTGAACCTTACTACCGCTCCGGGCAACAAATCAGGGGTAAATGCCCTTTCCATATCCGCCACCCATGAGTGGCCGACCACCAGGATCTGAAAAAAAACAAAAACAAAAAAATTAATATATTATATTCGATTTATAACTTTTATTTAAATTTATTACTTGAATTTATTTATTGCGTTTTTACTTATTAACGGGTCCCCCCCCAAAAAAAAATTATTCTTGTCTATTATTTTACATTTCATTGATATATTTTATTTATTTTAATTACATTGTTTTATCGTTTAATAATTTAATTACGTTTTTCTCGAACTACCAACTATTCTTTTTCCACGTTCTTACTTTTGTCATGTCAACTTAAAAATTTAATTACGTTTTTCTCGACTTACCAACTATTCTTTTTCCACGTTCTTACTTTTGTCATATCACTTGTCAACCATTTATTTCCGCCGACGCTCTATTAAATAAGGAAACACAATTGGCAACTCCTGACAAGTCCCTCGCGATCGCGTATACGGTCGATTTTCTTTTATGGTATTTCTCGAACTACTACTTTTCTATTTCTACTTTCTTACTTTTGTCATGTCAATTTTCAAAACAATTTATTTCCGTCGACGTTCTATTAAGTACGGGAACACAATTGGCAACTCCTGACAAGTTCCTCGCGATCGCGTATATGGTCGATTTTCTTTTATGAGATCTCTCACCGGATTTTCTTCAATTTCAAATCCCTCAAAAGATAACTCGCTTTCAGGAATTTGTTCTGCTTCTGCAATCGGCAAGCCGATCACAGGCGTCGAATAGACTTGCACACGGTTTTCAAACGTTTTATCTGTAGGAAGAGAATCCCTTAAACCCATAGGGGGAGCTTGTGTTGACTCCCAGCGATAGTACGCTTCATCTATCAAGTCCGAGGTGTCCCACAATAAGTATTCATTAAGCTCGTTCTCTTCTTCCTTTTCCTCAATACTCTCCAATTCTTCATAAATCTCCTCCACATCCAAATAAAGTGATTTCTCCAATGATTGGTCCCCACATGCTTTTATGCTCAAATTTATCTTTTTCTGTTCTTTTACTAGTCCTTCAAATTTTTCTTTAATCCTTTTCAATTTTTCCTCATCTATGGTGAAGCCCTCAAACAAAGAGTCATCATCGTCATCATCATCTTCAATATTCTCATCATCCACTTCTACTTCCGGCATGGGCACTTCTACCTCCCCACCGGTTATAACCTCATCTATTACTCTCCTGTCGACCTCTTCTCTTTCCTCATTCATGGCATACCTCTGAAACACAGGATCGTTCAACAAATAATCAGGAGGCATTTTCCAAAACCGCAACTGTTTATGATGTGCCTTATATTGTTTACCGTCCCCTGTGGATTTTATCACATAAGTAACCCGGTTATCATTTACCTGTATTATCTCATAAGGTCCTCTATATCTAGGATGGAATTTATTTTGTGTCAAATTTCCAGGCAAATGAGCTTTCAATCCTACCATTTGATGTATTTCATAAGGGACGAACCTATCATGACTATCCTTCCAACACTCCTCCTCAGTGGGCAAAGGCAATCCAGTGTGCAATTCGTGCGCTCTTTTCAATATGTTTTCACAGGGTGTGATATGGGTCTCTGAATGAGTGGTATGATTGTATACCAACAATACCTGCGACAATTCCTCATCCCATTTATTAGACTTTTTAATAGACATCCTCAAATACTGACTGAGGGTGCGGTTTACTCGCTCTACAGCTCCGTTAGATGATGGTGTATATGGCGTGGTTAACACGTGTTTAATTTGTTGTATCTTAAGAAATTCCTCAAATTCTGGCTATGAACTCTCTTCCATTATCAGTTAACAGGCGCTCTGGTAGCTTTGGAAGGAATGGCAATATATACGATGTTGTACTGCTTTCGTTACATTTATAACACTGCTTGATTTCTTGATGGGAATAAGCAGCTACCATTTTGTAAATGATTCTACCATTACAAGAGCGGTAATTATTTCCTGAGTGGAACACGGAAAACTGGATCAATCCATGCGCTACCAATTCGAGATGGTTCTTGGAAGTTTACTATTTTATGTAGGTAGCGGACATTTACAGTATGTTAGAGATCGTTAAACGCCTGCATTTATAAACACGTTGTTGTGAATCGGAACATATGACTGCAATTTTTGGATGCCATATACAGCTTATGAGCAATGAGTGTAATTTAGTTTTTCCAATGTGAGCAAACATCCAGTGTGTTTTAATAGCCACCTGTGTTAAATATTGTTGCGGAACTATTAGAGCAAATTCCCCAGTAGCAAATTCCCTATATAAACGTTCGTTTCTTAAATAAATATATCTACTTACTCGCGCGAAAGGTTTTAAAGGTCCATTAAAGGGCAAATTCCTAACTATGGCTCTTTTAAGCCTCCTCAACGTTGGATCTGTATGTTGCAGCACTAGAATATTATCATGTTCAATCTCTAAAGGATCCACTATATCCTCTGAATCCATTACGATATGGTGTATCCGGGGATCCCGGATTTCTTTTACCACCTCCCCACCGGTGTTTTGGGAATTGGTTGATGTTTCTTTGACGACCGTTGTTGAAACACTAGGGGAAGCACTTGCCTCCTCCAGGGACTCATCTAACAACATCCACTCCTGGAATTCTATCGACGAGATTACATTAGCGCTAACTGTTTCCTTATCTTTTTCAATGCTCGCCAGAATCCTTATTGGTGCGAAGGGTACCAAGAGATTATAGTGAACTCCACCACAACACAACAGATGACAAATATCTTTTTCTGATTCTATCCCAAACTTCAGTGGTTGAGTATCTCCATAATACACAAAAACTTGCAGATGGTGTAACTTTGTAAACGCCAGTATTGCTTGAGTGAGAGGAAACTGTCCAGCCTGTTTCATTAATTGTAACCTCTTTGTAATTTGCCTGTTATCTTTCCCGGTAGGTAAACCATATGTTGTTCGATTGTCGATCATCTCTTGGACAATCTCCTGTCTTAACTTTAAATGATGGTCCAAGGACCCATACAAACCCATCGACAATGCTTGAAAAAGCGAATCACCCCCACCAGGAATCTTTACTTCAGAAAATCCTCCAGGGATGGTATTTGAAAGAATTTCTTCGGACTCCACCAAGGCTCCCCCCATTGGTGATCGTGACAACGCGTCAGCTACTTTATTTTCCTTCCCTGGGATGTATCTCAACTCGTAATCGGTCATTTATTTCTTCCAAAGTGCGGGCTACCCGAGCATTCACCAATGGCATACTATGTAAAAATAGCAATGGTTGATGGTCAGTAAAAATAACTACTTTGATTCCATAAAGAAAAGGTTTCAAAGCTCTCACAGCCCATCGTATGGCGGCTACCTCTTTCTCAGTTGTACTATAGCGCTGTTCTGCTTTATTAAAGGTCGTGGAAATATAAGCTATAGGACGTTCCACATCAGATTGGATCTGCGCAAGACACGCTCCTGCCCCGATATCAGAGGCATCTACATATAACAATAAAGGCTTCGCTTGTTCTGAACGATCGGGATACGATAGGACCTGTGGGGATGTTAATTCTTGTTTTAGAGCTTCGAAAGCCTTTTGACATGATTCCGTCCATTTCAAGGTTTTAGCGCTCAATAGTTCGAAAAGGGGTTTGGCAATCTCTGAGCAATGGGCGATGTGGCGCCGGTAAAAATTCACCATGCCCAGAAACTGCCTCAACTTACGGACGGTCGTCGGCACTGGAAATTGCATAATGCCTTGCAAATTCGAATCCAGTGGAACCATGCCTTTTTCGGAAACCTTGTGTCCTAAGTACTGTACTTCTTTCCTAAGGAGAAACGTCTTCGCTGGTTTGATTTTGAATCCTGTTTCTTTAAATGCTGATAAAACTTTTTCGAGGACTTCCAAATGTTCTTCAAATGTTTCACTGAGGATAAGGACATCATCCAGATATACCATGCATTCGTTCCATGGAATATGTGCCAGAGCATATCTCATCCCACGTTGGAAAGTGGCCGGTCCATTCTTTACACCAAACGGCATCCGCAAAAACTCCCAGTGAGACAAGGGAGTGGTAAATGCTGTCTTTTCAATACTGGTCTCCTCCATCTCTACCTGGTAGTATCCCTTGATCAAATCTATGGTGGTAAAATATTTCATTCCTTTTAAACTAAACAGCATGTCAATCAGATTCGGGATTGGAAAACTATCTCCTTTAGTGATTTTATTTAATTCTCTGTAATCTATACACAATCTGATTGATCCATCCTTCTTTCTTATCGGCACCACTGGGGCTGAATACGGGGACTTGCTCCTCTGGATGATTCCCTCCTCTTCCAATTTCTTACAATTCGCTTCTATTTCTCGGAGAATGGGACCTTGTAATCGTCTGACTGGCACTTGCACAGGATCCTCAGTGAGTGTTTCTATTCTATGCTTAATAACATCGGTGCAGCCCACATCAGAGTCTCCCAAACTCGAGACAGATGGATATTTTTCTAATAGTTGAATTAATTTTTCTCTTTGTTCTAGTGTTATATCGGCTTCTTCCAGTCGAAACGCTTCACACAAATTTTCAGGTGTCCACTCAGTGTATTCATTTGGACCTTTATCAGTTAACTCGACAACTTTTATATTTGGTTCCTGGCTAATTCCTATATCTAATCCTATCTCTATTCCTACGCCTAACTGTCCTATTATAGTCCCTTTCTTTAACCTCCTTGGGAACTCTCCCTCATTCTTAACTAAAAACATGGCTCTATCGCCCGTAAAACTAACTAAAGCAGGGTCGAACTTTATTGAATTTGGCAATCCCGGACTGGCCTCCACCACAACCGGTTGCTTTAGGGGAACTCTTCCACTCCTCTCTACTTCCACCATCAGGCATCGTCGAGGTTCTATAATCACGGACTCCACTAGGGCACAAGTCTCTTCCTTGGGGTTGCCCTGCCTTACGTCCACGGCGACGGTCTGTACGAAATTCCCGCGTCTAATCACTAACTCTTTACGGTACAGATCCGGCAACAGATGTTCTTGATTTAAGATATCAAACCCCAAAACCAAATCGTAATCGGTTAGTTGGTCAGGCACCACGACAAAACGACCCGGCTTCAGAATATAATTTGTAGACAACCTCAAAGCTATTATTACTTCCCCAAGAACAGGAAACCTAACATTCCCCAATCCTGTAACTCCCCGATAAGCGGTAGGCAAAATAGGGCTTTTGTTTTTATCTAATAGGTGGAAACAACTAGCTGAAATAAGACTGACTTCCGCGCCGGTGTCTACAAATGCTGTTAGTGGCTCCATGGGTGGTTGATCCACTAGGGTAACTTGCAAAATTAACGTTTTCTCAGGAGCCTTTATTATATGATAAGTTATCATTGCCCCAGGACACAATTCTTCGGTATCACTTCCCTCTTCACTCGGTTCTTCTGTTTGTTGTTCCTGGTTGACAATCAATGTAATCCTTGGGGCGATCTTTTCACTATTCTTTTCATTGTCTTCCTCTTGTGGATTCTGTGGTTCTTCTTTACTAGTCGTTAATATTTGTAGTGGTGCTGTCAGATGGATGTTTACTGGAAGATTTTCCTGAGACCTTCCAGGATCATCTTCAGCTGAATTCATTATGTCGCTTATAGCTTGTTTTATTTCCCTAACTGTTGTTGGCTCTGACATGAGGTCTTCCGTGCCAGAGACTCCCCATTTCCCGGTCTTTGAGGGCAATCCTTACCTAAATGTTCTTCCTGACAGAACGGACAAACTATTCGAGGTGCAGCAGCTTGACTCCTACCATTGGGGCAATCTCCTACCAGATGACCCACCTCTTTACACCTCAAACAACGATTTTGCTTCAAATAGCAATCCTCAATCAGGTGACCTCGTTTGCCACAATACATACACTGGGGTCTAGTCCAACACTCACCCATAGTGTGACCCCTTTTCTTGCAATGACTGCAGATGGGTACCTGTGCACCATTTTGGTTTCTTTGCTGATAACTTTGGTAATTTGGCCCCCCTCTCTGTGTATTCCTATACTCCCTCGATGGAATCCCTCTTTGTATGTTGGAAGTTGGCGGTTGATACCCTGCGGATGTTGCTGGAGCCTGTTCTCGATTATTCATTGTTGCACTGGCATTTATACCTGGAGAACAAGCTACTTGGTGCTGGAGTGCTACTTGTGATCTCTGGCAGCAACATAAACCTTCATTATTTCCGTACCTCTGGGGTGCCATCTGAGTGGGTGAGGTCAAGGTGGACATCTGCAACGACTGCGTTAAATCTACTACCTCAACTTGCGGGTTTCCTTTGTTTCCTTTTCCATTAATTTTTCTATATACCTTGTCCGCCATGACCACCAGTTGCTCCCATGGAATCAAGGAACCTCTCTGGACCTCCAAACCCATCAATACGTCCTCCATCCGAGTCGTCACTGCTTCCGGTAAACTTTCCAAAAATTTCTCCCGCACCATAGGCAATTTCTTTACATCATTATTGGGAAAGGCCCTCTGCGCCAGACCCAGCAATCGTAGTGCAAAAAGGGGAATGTCTTCTCCCTCCTGCATGACGGCCTTTGTGAAGCCTGAGGTTTCTGTATTGGCTTTCTTATCCAGTTCTTCCCTAAACCACTGTAAAAGCCGAGATTTTACCAATCCATATTCCGATGCTGTTGCAGCTACTATGTTATAAGCCTCCAGGGCGGACCCTTGGAGGTGGCTACCTAACAATGCAACCATCCCATCCGTTGATCCGGGATATTGGGCAGCACAATACCTTTCAAATCTTTCCAAAAACTGCACCATGGTCTCACCAGTCTCAATTCTATATTTCCCCGGTGGTATCACTTTTCCTGGTTTCCTATCCATTGTCAACGATGCTATCAAAGTGGTCATATTTTCCATCAAATCCTTATTCTGTTGCAATATTCCCTGCAGGGCCTGTGAATCAATAGTCACCACCGTGGGATCACGAACCGGGGTCTGATTCTCTTCAGATGAATTTGCAGGACCTGCTGGTATTTCATTATTGTTTGGTGGAATGGGGATGTAACCATCCTGAACAATATCTCCTTCTTCTGACTTTTTTCCAAACAAGGCATTCATTCCATCACCGGTCATTTTGATGATTCAACCAAATTCTGGTTTTGATGACAAATAAGTAATTGGTACTTGGCAGCCGAGCAGAGCGAGCTTTCCTAAAAAGGAACAACTACGCTCTGCTACCAAATTATGTAGTTACCTTTTAACTTGATGAGAGAAAGGAGGTTCTTATGACACCAAGAAAATCCTTTCTTCTCTAGAAGGCTCCCGGTTTCCTCCAAATGTTCCGAAACTTTGGGACGAGAGTTCTTCCAGTAACAGAGCTGTTATACTTGCAGTGGAATCTTTACTTTTCTTGCTGTTTATTTTAAATTGAAATCCGGTTAATCACCCTTCTTTTCGTTTCGGAATTAGTCTGCCTGTCGGGAATAAAACTAAGTGGGATTAAACTGCAACCACAGTGGGGCTATATCCACTGTTATTGATATAGTTACTCACCACTTCCTCTTGACACTTAATAACTTTACCCATCGACCAAATGCTATCTTTAAAAAAACAAAATCATTTAAAAATTATGGATTGATTAAGAGTAAACAGTTTATGATATAAAACTATTAAATATAGTATATAAAAAAAATCACATGAAATTATATATATCTATAGTATTTGATCAGTATTTACATGTCTCTCTCTTCTTGCGCACGATTTGTATATATATACATATATGAATATATATACTCATATATATATGTATGGAATGAAACGAAAAATAAGAATAAGTATAAAATAATATTGATAAAAATAATAATATAATATAATTATAAGATAAAGAATAGGAGATATAAATAAAATCTCAAAATAAGAGTAACGAAGTCGCAAATTATTAATACTGTAGTCTTTCGCCCACCCCTTTATTTACCCTATTTTTTTGTAGTGTCCACAGCAAATAAAATACAACAAAAAATTAGAACAATTATAAAAATTTTGTTTTCAGGCTGAAGGCCAAAACAATGAATCTTTTCACGATCTAATAAATGTTCTATACCTTAGGTGAGGCCATGATTTGGAATTGAAAAACTCGTCGAAAAAAAAACTCCACTAGGGCAAAACTTTTAGCTATTGTAGATCTTCTACCGTTGTTAGGGGTCTTCCTCCTTGGAATAGCTCCGGGTAACAAAGAAGCTCTCCGCGTCGGAACCTAAAGCAGAGACAGGAATTAATACAAAATTCCCATCCTTCAACAATTTTACTAAATACTATCCGTTTTCTTATCATTACAAACACTGTGAACGATTACAAAAAATAAATCACTATTTACCTCTTTTATATGGTGGAACGGGCTTTGTCGTTCGTTGATGCAAAATCACTCCATATGAGGAAACCTACAAGTGAAATCCAAACTTTTTAAGGTATAACTCTTTCAGACGATATGTTTACGACAAATATAAATCTTCAGTTCTATGGGAAGGAGAGAAATAAAGGATAATTAAATGCTCAATATATATATATATATATATATATATATATATATTTATAGAAGATATATATGGTATATATATATATAGATATATATATATATATATATATATATATATATATATAGTAAAGGTATAGCACAGGATTCTGATATATATTTTCTGAAAAATTTGTCCAAAATCAATATATTGATATATAATAATAATAATAATTATAATTATAATAATAATAATAATAATAATAATAATAATAATAATAAATAAATAATATATAATAATAAATGTAATATAATATTAATATATTGACCTATATATACATACGGTATCTATATATTGATAAAGAGTCCTGGGTTATACCTTTGCATATATATATATATATATATATATATATATATATATATATATATATATATATATATATATATATATATATATATATATATATATATATATATATATATATATATATATATATATAGGGTTGGATTAAAAAACGTTTTTTTTTTTTAAACACGTTTTTTTTTAAAAAGACCAAAGGCCAAAATTTTTGGTTTTTTTTTGTTTTTTTTTAAATTACTTATTTTTCATATATATCAAGTCTTTTTAGGGTATTTAGCATTAAAATACAGTAAATACAATATGTTAAAAGAGGTATACAATATATAAAGTAGAGTTTAGTACTTAATAAAGTTTTATTAGTGCTCTAGGGTATATAATTATTACATTTCACATGATCTGATTATTATTATTATTATTATTATTATATATATATATATATATATATATATATATATATATATATATATTTATATATATAGATATATATATATATATATATATATATATATATATATATATATATATATATATATATATATATATATATATATCCTTTTTTTCCCTAGAGTATGGAGTAAGGTGCGTGACAAGCATCGGAAAAGAAAAGCAGTAGAAGAATATGACAAAAGTCGAAAAGAAAGCCCAGCCTTACCCCATCCCCTCTGTTCCATTAATTAGTAAGGACTCGTCGCAGTCAGAAAATCCACCCTATAGCTTCAACGGACTGCGACGGACCCTCACTATGGTAAATCGTCAGTGTAAACCTTGGCCCACAACCATACCCCCTCACAAAACCCTGCCATTCTCTCTTATTATGCACCTTTATTCTCGCCTCTGCCAAACTCACATTTCTGTCCTTCAGACATTCGTTTACTGACTCAATCCACTTTTTCTTCGATCTCCCAGCCGGTTGGTTTTCAACACACTCGCCACTATACATCTGCTTAAAAACCGACTATCATTCATCCTTTCCATATGACCAAACCATCTCAACATACTTTCATTTATTCTCTCGTTTACCCCTTTCTTCACACCACACAACTCTCTAATATGTTAATTCCTCATTTTATCAATTCTTCTCACACCTAACACGCCCCTAAGATTGTCCATCTGAACACATTGAACTTTAGATCTATACTTCTTATTCCAGACCATAGTCTCACTACTATACAATAACACAGGTAACAACATACCCTCATGTAAGACCCTAGCGCACTAAAGACTTAGTCCCTTTACATTCACCAACGATTTAATTGCACCAGCCACCTTCCTGCCATTCACAACTTTCCTACTAAACTCTGCATCATCCGTTCCCTTCTCATCCAACATATACCCTAAATATTTAAACTCAGACACTTGTTCCAGCTGCTCACCATCTGACATAACTTCACACTGAGGACTGTCCTCACTCACAACCATAACCTAACTCTTATCTACGTTTACTTTCAAACCCCTCCTTTTACACACCCTGCCAAATATCTCTACCAATCCTCTCAAACTCTTTTCAGATTCGCCACACAAAACCAAATCATCAGCATATAATAGGTAGGGCACCCTCCACTCATCTCCATCATTCTAACACCATTTCACGCCCACCTTCAATTCTTTCATAACCCAATCCATATACAAATTGAATAACCAAGGAGACAACACAACCCTGCCTCACTCCGCTATTAATACTAAACCAATCACTTTTGACACCATTTATTCTTACACACGCCTCACTATCGTCATACA
>JABUQX010090444.1:90000-105000 GCA_015478945.1 Trachelipus rathkii | reverse complement strand
GCATCTCATCAACGTCTTGTTCAGTCTGAGATGAACCTAAGCTTATATTGTCAGAGGCCCCAGAAGTGGATAAAATACTTACCTCTGACTCTGCCCTAGAAGTACTAGATCTTGGTGTCATTTGTGTTTCACTAAGGTCTTCTGTTACTTGTTTTCTTTTCTTAATATTACATTTTATCAAATGTACTTTTATTCTTCCAATTCGGTCGCTTATTAATGCAAAGCAATGCTTACACTCCACTTTTCCTTTTTGTTCACCTGTTAAAATATTAACCTCTGTCCATTCTGTTGCTTTAGAGCGACCACCAGTGTGAACTTTGGGCATATTGCTGTATTTAAAATTATAAGTATATATATCTATTATAATAATAATAATAACAACCTGTTTTATTAAGAGAAAAAATAGTAAAATTATATATATATATATATATATATATATATATATATATATATATATATATTATATATATATATATATATATATATATATATATATATATATATATATATATATATATATATATATATATATCGGTATATATATATATATATATATATATATATATATATATATATATATATAGTATATATATATATATATATATATATATATATATATATATATATATTGAGAATATGTAGATAGGCCTTAAAATTTTTTACTACTGGAATTTTTCATTTAAGGGTCAAATAGCCAATTAACCATAGCCAAAAAGCCAAAAATCTATGGCTTTTTGCCAACCCTGACTAGGATGGTCCTAAAATGCGCCTGAGGCCAGCTAATTTTTTTTATAAGAATAGGTTTTATTAGGATAGGTTAGGTTGAGGTACACAGCTTCTGAGTCCCGGTTATGATAAGATTTGGTAAGTAGGTTAGGTTGAGGTATGCAGCTTCATTATTTCATTAGGTTTTTAAATTTTTCAAAAGTTTTTTCAGGTTTTAAAAAATAACTTTCAATGCTTTAAATTTATTTATTTTCTTAATTTTACACCATTGCTCTTCAATTTTAGATTATACAATACTTATTATATTTTTATAAATTTAAAACTAGAAAATGGTTAACTAATATCTGAATTTCAACTAAATTTTATTATATGAATTTATGTAAAGTCAAAATTAAAAATTGAATCTTATTATATACGGTATCATAAATAGTAAAGGAACTCCTGTGGAATTTGAGCCAAATTTTAGATGGTTTGGTAGAAATCCCTAGTTTACTTCATATGGAATGAGCTTTACCAATCTGTTATATATATATATATATATATATATATATATATATATATAGATATATATATATATATATCTATTAGTTATATATATATATATATATATATATATATATATATATATATATATATATATATATATATATATATATATATATATATATATATATATATATATATATATATATATATATATATATATATACAAACCTGTTTGGTGGAATAGAGAGGTAGAGATAAAATCAATGAAAAACGTAGATGTTTTAAATTATTCAAGGGTAGTAATAGGGAAAATGATTTAGAAAATTAAAGGAAAAACAGAAATGAACTTAACCAGTCAATAATAAAGGCAAAGAGAGAGGCAGAAATTAATTTAGCAAGGAATAGTAATAAGAACCTGAAGAAGTTTTTTAGCTTTTATAAATTTAAAAGTAAGAATAAGACAATTGGTCCAATTAAAATTGATGAAAATTTAGTGAGTTCAGATAAGGAGTTGATCAACATTTTCAATGCTTATTTTGCTTCAATGTTTACTGAGGAAAGATTAGATAATAGTTTGGAGACTAATAGTTCTTGTATGCATGTAACAAATACTTACAGAATTTGAATTTGATGTAAAAGATATTAAACGTTTACTAGACCATATTGATCCAAGTAAAGCTGCAGGCCCTGATGGTATATATGGTAGAATTCTGAAGGAGGGTAGTAACAGCATTGCAAAGGCACTGTATTTGATTTTTAAGTGATCTATAACATTTGGTGAGGTACCAGATGACTGGAAAACAGCATATGTTGTGCCTATTTATAAGAAAGGTAGTAAGGAAGATTTGGGAAATTATAGGCCAGTTAGCTTAACATCTCTGGTTGTAAAGGTTCTGGAAAAGTTAATGAAAGGTCATATAGAGAAATATTTAGAAGATAACAAGGTATTGTATGACTCCCAGCATGGTTTCAGAAAGTCTAGGTCATGTCAGACAAACCTTTTAAATTTTATGGAATACATTACTGACTGCTTTCACCGAGGATATCCAGTAGATATTATATTTTTAGACTTTAGCAAAGCTTTTGATAAGGTTCCCCACATAAGGCTGATGAAGAAGTTATTGCAATGTGGTATAGGTGGGGGTGGTACATGGTTGGATTAAAAGAGTGGTTGTGGGAATAGTGTGTACAACTAAATGGCAACAAGTCATCATGGGAGATAGTGAAGATAAACCACACAGGGTTCAGTGTTGGAGGCCTCTATTGTTCCTATATATAAATGATAGATATATAGACGAGGGACTTAAATGCAAGGTTTCTAAGTTTGCAGATGATACCAAAGTGGCCACCTCAATTAGAAATAGTGAAGGATGTATAAAGATTCAAAATGATCTTGATAAACTTCTTGGGTGGCAGATAAGTGGCAAATGAATGAATGAATTAAGTTTCTTCATCTAGGTTCTTCAAATAAAAGTTTTAACTACAATATGAATGGGGATTGGCTTGAGTCTGTGGACCAAGAAAAAGATTTAGGTGTGATTATAAGCAGTAATTTGAAATAGCTAATCAGTGTTTGAAGCAAGGAATAAGCTAATAAGATGCTGGGCATAATAAATCACAATGTTGTTTACAAGAGCAAGGAAGTAATAAGTAAACTGTATAATAGCTATGTTAGGCCAATAATAGTATTGTGCACAAGTTTGGGCTCCTTATTTAAAGAAAGACTTGGATATGCTAGAGAGAGTGCAACATAGAATAAGGATGATTCTGGGTTTGAGGGTAAGAGCTATGAGGAGAGGCTGAAGGAGTTAGGAATGTTTTCTGTAGAAAGGCGATTTCTTAAAGGGGACATGATACAAGTCTACAAAATATTTACATCTATTGATAATACAGAGACCAATAAATTCTTCATAGAGCACGGATGGGAGACCAGGGGGCATAATAAGAAAATTAAGAAAAAAGCATTCTTTCAGTAATAGGCTTGTCAAATTTTGGAATGGTTTGCCATAGGAGGTCGTTGAGTGCATCTTGATTGCAACATTTAAGAAAGGGTTTTATAGGTATATGGATGGGTTGGGTATCATATGTTATATTTAGACGAAGCCAAATTGGCAGGTTTTTAGTTAGTAGTTGTTAATGTTAGACTGCATGTGTGACCATAACTTAGTTATTAAGGTATGTGGATATTTAATATATATCATTTTTTTTTTTGACTAAGCCAAATTGGTGGATTTTTAGTTACAGGAATTTGACAAGCCCTAGGGTGCTTTTTGGATTTGCATGAGAGCATGTTTGGTTAGTGGGTTAACTGGGACAGCCTCGATAGGCCCATGTGGCTTCTTACTGTATATTTCTAATGTTCCAATGAAGTTTGAATAGATATTGTTACATAATAATCTGCTTTTGCCAACAGAGGTTTGGAAAAAATCTCTTTAATAGCTCTTTCCAAAGAAGGATCAAAGTTTTTCTTACCCTCAGATCTTGAATCCCACTTTTACTTTTTCAAATGAATTCTGTCATTTATTATTGATAAAGAATAGGAAAAAGGTCAGAGATGGAAGATACTGGGGGCAAAATGGAAACTTTGAGAAATAATGAAGTTGATAGTGCCTATAGATGATGGACATTGAAGGAGAAGAGGGAGACCAGTTGAAACTGGAAGTGAAAATGGATTTGAAACAGCTGGGATGAATATTGGTTGAAGCAAAGAAGTATATGTGAAATGGAAAAAATGAAAGGAACTAGCTGTTTAGTGTACTGTAAGCACATAGGAGTATGAAGAGTATTTGAACAAATTATAAAATACTAATAGCATCTGTAAAAACTATCAATTGAATCTTAGTTTTATTTATATTTTTGTGCAATTTTTAGTCAATTCAGTTAGAACTACTTTAATAATAATAGATAACGATATGGTTCCTAAGTTTCAAAAATTTAAAAAAATAAAACCATATAAATAAATGAATAAATAAATAAATCAGTAACACCCCAGCCTCCTTTATACAAAGAAGAACAATTGTTAAATTTTTTTTCTCAATCTAAAAATTAACTTTTTTTATTTAGTATACAGATAAGGAAGAGGTGGTTCTATGGATGAACACAGTAGGGCCTTATCACAATAGGCAAGAAACTTATGCTTATTTCTCTCTACCCTTTTGCATTGGATCAAAGTCAGAAATTTCACATTATCATGAAACTCTTGGGGAAGCACTTCAAGGAGTAGAATTAGAATTTTCTGGGCTTGAAATATATTTCAAAGGTTTGTCAAGTAATTTTATATATATATATATATATATATATATATATATATATATATATATATATATATATATATATATATATATATATATATATATATATATATATGTACAATAATAATAAAAGATATATATATATATATTTATATATATATATATATATATATATATATATATATATATATATATATATATATATATATATATATATATATGTGTGTGTGTGTGAGTACACCTCCTCCTTGATTAGGGCTCTGCCCGTGAATGATGGTTAACTCTGTAAAATATATATATATATATATATATATATATATATATATTTATAAAAGTAATAATATAATAATATATATATATAATATATATATATATATATATATATATATATATATATATATATATATATATATATATATATATATATATATATAAGAACCGTATATATATACTATCTGCGTGAATATATTATATATCTATATATATATATATATATATATATATATATATATATAATTCTAAAAGTTTAATGCAATATATTGTGAAGAATTTTTAAAATTTTATGTAATTATGAAAGATGTTTATTCAATTTTAAATAATTATTTTCAGGTGATACACCTAAAACTGTATATTGTGAATCTACTCTCAATGAAGAGCAGTTAAAGACATTTCTGTATGCAGTGAAAAATCATTATTGGTATCAGATGTATATAGATGACCTTCCTATATGGGGTAATATATATATATATATATATATATATATATATATATATATATCATAACTTCTTCTTGCTTTCATATATATATATATATATATATATATATATATATATATATATATATATATATATATTTATATTTAAAATAATACATATAACTAATAATAATATATATATATATATATATATATATATATATATATATATATATATATACCTGAATTATATATATATATAATATATATATATATATATATAATATAATAATATATAATAATATAATATATATAATTATATATATTTATATATATATATATATATATATATATATATATATATATATATATATATATATATATATATATATATATTAGTGATGTGCTGATTCCAAAATTATTGCTGATGCCGGTGCCAATTCTTCATTATTTTAGCTTTTCCTTCAATATACTGATTTATTAAATTATTAGCGACTTATAATAAATGACTTTTGGAGTGGCTAATAGGCATTAAATAGTAATTGAAATGTTTCATATAACTTACCAATGTCAATTGTGTAACCACTAACCATTAGAGTTGATCTAGACAATAATTGGAGGAATTATCATTGTTTCTTGTTTATCAATAGTCAATACCAATCAATAATTATATAATCAGTCATGAATTATATGATGTATGGAAATTGAAATTGGCATTTTTTTTTTTTTAATTTTTTTATTGAAAAGTTTGTGAACATGAAAACTTGAGACTAAACCTATTGTTTTACAGTGTTTTCTTACATTTTAATATTATAAACACTATAATTAATAGACATTCTTCTCTTCCTCACATTCCTTCAATGAAAACTATTAATTGATCAACCTTTAAATGCAGCCTAAATATTGTACATAAAAATTACATTACTCTTAAGATTGCCATCTTGCCGATATGATTAAACACAGGCATAAAAAATGCTGTACCCTAATATTCACAATTGAAAATGCGTAAGGTATTAATTCAAAAACATTAGTTTTTCTCCAATCTCTGAAGTCAGTCGGTTACGATGGCGAGTAATGCTAAAAAAACGCTCGCTCTCAATTGATGATGGTGGAAACGAGAGCATTTTTGTTGCGAGACGAGCCAGTTCTGGGAAGAAATCCTTGTTGGCTCTCCACCATTGCATTGGATCTGCATCTGTAGCTTCCAGTTGCAGAGCACAGTAATTCTTCAGTTCATTGGTCATTTTTTCTGAGGTTTTTGAAGCTGAAGTTTGCCGATGGAGTTTCTTCTTGCCTCCCTGCTCTTTTGTTACATTTGACTCTGTCGATGCTATTAAATCCTCTAAACATGAGTCAAATATATTGACAGTAGCTTCTTCAGCTGCCTGTAAACCTAAAGTTTCCAATTCAGGTTCAATGTCACTGGCAGAGGTGACGTTCTCTTCATGGGTTGCAATATCATGCTGCATAGTTTTGAGAGCGTTTGTTAAGAATCCTTGAATGGAAAGTAGATGGGTTTTGCAACCTTCTTCAGAGCTTTTGAATAGCGAATTCTTGTACCTTGGATCCAATATAGTGGCAGCTATAAGCATCTCGTTGTCCTCATATTTCGCAAACCTGCTTTCAAGTGATCGAGATAGTGCTGCAAGCGTGCTTCCAAGTCCAAAGAATCGTGGATCAGACATGATCTTGGTAATCGTGTGCTTCAAGACTCGCACTTGAGGAATTATTTCAGACGAGTTGGCTGACCTTCCACTAAGCCTGGAAATTGTAAAATTTTGAAAATATTTATTGAAAATTTATATATATATATATATATATATATATATATATATATATATATATATATATATATATATATATATATATATATATATATATATATATATATATATATATATATATATATATATATATAAATATATACTATATATATATATATATATATATATATATGGTTAAGGATTAAAAAACGTGTTAGTTTTTAAAAAGACGTTTAAAAAAACAAAGGCAAATTTTTTTTTTTTAAGTACTTTTTCATGTATTTCTAAGTCTTTTGATATTTTTAACATTAAAAAATACAGTAAATACAATATATTAAAAGAGGTATACAATATATAAAATGAGTTTATTACTTAATAAAGTTTTATTAGTGCTCTAGGGCAGTGGTTCCCAATATTTTTCCTAGTAGGCGCACACCCAAAAACAAAAGAGATTGAGATTCCATGCACTTCCCTATCCTTTCACAAATATATATATATATGTATATATATATATATATATATATATATATATATATATATATATATATATATATATATATTCTATATATATACTATATATATATATATATATATATATATATATATATATATATGTATATATATATATAAATAATATATATATATATATATATATATATATATATATATGCTAATAATATATATATATATATATATATATATATATATATATATATATATATATATATATATATATATATATATATATATATATATATATATATATATATATATATATATATATATATATATATATATATATATATAAAAATAAAAAATTATTTATTTTTTTTTTTTCATGTTTGTCGCGCACCCCTTGGTATTTCGTGACGCACCCCAAATTTAATATTAACAATAGAAATCTAAAATATAAATTACTTTTTAGATTTCTATTGTTAATATTAAATTTAATTTTAGTCTTACAACAACCAGCACCTAATGAGGTTTCAGAAAAGAAACGAAAATTTGTGCTTAAGTAAATTATTAAATAGTGACTTTCCTTCTAAATTATTAACAAAGATTCTATATAAAGGCTTCTATTATATACCTAATCCTTTAGCGATCATTGCTGAATACGTACAATACATTCAATATGCCTGATACCAACTTAGGAGATCTTAACTACGAACTTAGGAAAAAATTTCTCAAATACAGAGATCAAATGATTTCATCTAATATTAAAAAGATTCAATTAAGCTTCATCAAAAACTGCCTAAAAATTTAGTTATACCTAAGACTCTGTTACCTAACAATCTTTCAACAAGTGATAATAACCCTTCCCCTGATATATATATATATATATATATATATATATATATATATATATATATATATATATATATATATATAACCAAAAAAATATCTCTCTCTTATATATATATATATATATATATATATATATATAGGGAAATTCTTCTTAGCAAAATTTCAACTATCAAGAAAGAAATTAAACTCACTTTCGGACAAAGTTTTAAATACTTCAAAATTTTCCAAGAGTCATGTTATAAACAGAACCCAAACTCTCTCAATACCTTCACCCAGTTACTCAATTTAGCACATCAAAGGAAAGATTTTATCATCAATGAAAAAAAGAGAAAACTTAACAACAAATTTAATACTATTTATTATAATAGTGTTTGGGTGAAGAATTCTAATTTTAATAACATCATAAATAAATCAGATTTAGAACTATCGATGGATCAAAAAATCATTTTGGGCTACAGACTCATTTTCTCTACAAAATTTGGACCCGATTTCGAAATTTATTGTGGACTTTGAAAAGCATAAAACTAATTTCAAAGAAGAATCTCACTCTCTCTGGATTTCATGGAAGGACTAAATTATTCATAAGATTTTCAACTCCCTAAATAAACAGAAAACACCCTCTAACTTTACACAGCTCTCTATTCACTTACAAAAAACAACAATATCATAATTACAAGATCCAACAAATGTAATAATATAGTTATACTTATTAGGAGTGGGTCCATTCTTTGCTTCGGGCTGAGCCCCATTTTCACCCCCCATAAAAATGGACATAAAATTCGAAATTTTCAGCCGATTTTGACTATATAAACACCAAACTGTAGCTTTTTTTGACCTCTGAAACGTCGTCTTCCATTGTTTTTCTGTGTCTGTAGTCATTGTTTTGGTATTTTCAATTTTTGAAAATCTAGGTTTTTGACATTTGTCGAAACTCCTCCTAAACTATTTTTCAAAATGACTTCAAACTTGAAAAATACAAAGATTGGACTATTATCTAAAAAGTGTAGCAGGGGAATTTTGATATTTGACCCCATATCTGAGCATTGGTCGATTTTCAAAACCTACTATTTTTGGGTTTTCAAATTGAAAAATTGAGATATTTTTTTCTGTTAATCCGATCCGCATGAAATTTTCAGGACATTTGTAGTCGGGGAGATGCACATTTCTTACTTAGATAATTTTCTTTGTATATGCAGTAGTTTGGGATTTTTCAAAGAATAAATTTTTATAAAAAAAAATATAGAAATAAATTTAAAAACTTTCTTTCTAAGTATACAAAAAATTATCTAAATAAAAAAGGTGTATCTCTCCCGACTATAAGCCCTGAAAATTTGATGTCGATCGGATGAGTAGAAAAAAAATCAAATATATCTTTAAAGTTTACATACAAAAAATGAAATATTAAAAGTTTAAAACAGATCTACTTATCCGATTAACATCAAATTTTCAGGGCTTGGATAGTCGGGCGAGATACACCTTTATACTTAGATAATTTTTATCAAGAATTTTTAAAATTTGCCATTGAATTTCTTTAAATTGTTCCAGGAAAAATCTCATGTATATACAAAGTATCTAAGTAAGTATTGCGCTCCGACCTAAATGTCTGAGGCATCTTTGATCGGATGAAACAGAAAAATATTACAATTTTCAATTTCAAAGGCAAAAAATCATTGGAACAGTCGATAATGCCAGTATGGTCAATATCAAAATTCCCCTGCCCCTTACGAATAATAGTTCAATCTTTGTATTTTGGTTGAGTCATTCGAAAAATAGTTTGGAAGGAAGTTCGACAAATGTCAAACTAGATTTTCAAAAAATTAATACAAGGCTGCGACTCCCAGCAAAAAAGCTGCTGGAATACGACGTTTCAGGTACTGGTTGTGTTTATGGTATAAATCGGCTGAAGTCGGTATGTCCATTTATGGGGGGTGAAAATGGGGCTCAAGAAATTGGACCCTCCCCTTAACAAAACTGACTATCTACATAAATCTACATGGAATTTGTTCTCTGATGTGGTAGAATTTCCTTGGGAACAGGAAAGCGGACAACTACGAGAGATTGTGGAGGAGCTGCTCTTGAGTTTCCAAGCACTTGGATGTTGAATTAGCATCAAAGTTCACTACTTACATAGTCACTTGGACGACTTTCCAGAGAACTTGAGTCACGTGAGCAAAGAGCAAGGTGAACGCTTTCATAAAGACATTAAAGATATGAAAGAACGCTACCAAGGCCGATGGGACACTGGCAGATTACTGCTGGTCCTTGATAAGAGACGTTCCACAAGCTGTACATCGGAGATCGTCAAAGAAGAGGTCGCTTATGCAAATGTAACATCACTATTGTCAATTTACATTTTTGTATATATTTTCCTTAATTTCACACGTCAATTCTAAAATGGTAATAAGCATTCACTCACATTTATGGGCATTCACTATCACAAATTTGTGCTATGGATCGTTAAATGTATTTTTCTTTATTATTGTATACTGTATTTTATCTTATTCTGGTCTGTAAGTCTGTTCAGATCTTCAAAAATGATCATAAATTTGCCGTTTATTTGAAACTGCAATATGTGATATCTCAAAAACCTGATGTAATAGACAAAAACCAATGACAGATTTTTAATCAGCACCCCAGAATTACCTTAAAACCGTTGGAAAACCTTATGCCAGAAAAATGTTGTTGACCAGTGTAATGATTTATTTAATATTATAATCATTCATGCTAATTATATTTCAACTTAATATTTTATGTAATTTTAATATATAGTAAGCATCTTCAAAACATTGATTTTAAAATTTTTTAATATGTGACAGGGATGGCATTTTTAGTGATTTTTTTGATTTTTTTAAAAAAAATCAATTTGTGATTTTTTTGATTTTTTTCTATTTTTTCAGATTATATTTCGCGTGACGTTACGAATCCAAAAAATCAATAATATCAAAAAAATCAAAAAAATCACATTGATTTTTAAAAAAAAAAAATCAAAAAAATCACCAAAAATGCCATCCCTGAATTATGTGAGAACATGTACAGACATACAAAATTCTAGTACCTTAAATTTAGAGCTCTTAAATTATAATTCAGAAACATAATCATTCTCCAATTTCTGGTATAATATTTCCTCACTTAATCGGTAGAAAATTGACGATGACGATTGAGAAAAAATTTGCTGCTGACGATTAATCTTTCCATCATATATATATATATATATATATATATATATATATAATATATAATCTATCTTATATATATATATATATATATATATATATATATATATATATATATATATATATATATATATATATATATATATATATATATATATATATATATATATATATATATATATATATATATATATATATATATATATATATATATATATATATATATATATATACTATATATATATATATATATATATATATATATGAGGAACAATAGTGACTCCAGCCCTGAACCCTGTGGGACACCACTCTTCGCAATTTCCCATGATGACTTATTGCCATTTAGTTTTACACTGTTTTCTATTCCACAACCACTCTAATCCAATCATGTACCACTCCACCTATACTGCATTGCAATAACTTTATCAGCCTTATATGGGGGAACCTTATCAAAAACTTAACTAAAGTCTAAATATATAATATCAACTGGATCTCCTTGGTCAATGCAGCCTGTAATGTATTCCATAAATTCTGAAAGGTTTGTCTGACATGCTGCGAGTCATACAATATCTTGTTATCTTCCAAATATTTCTCTATATGACCTTTCGGTAACTTTTTCCAAAACTTTTACAACCAGAGATGTTAAGCTAACTGGCCCATAATTTCCCAAATCTTCCTTACTACCTTTCTTATAAATAGGCACAACATATGTTGTCTTTCAGTCTTCTGGTACCTTACCAAATGTTATAGATTTCTTAAAAATCAAATGCAGTGCCTTTGCAATGCTGTTTGTTACTACCCTCTTTCAGATTTCTACCATTATATACCATCAGGACCTGCAGCTTTACTTAGGTCAATATGGTCCAGTAAAGATTTAATATCTTTAACCTCAAATTCAAATTCTGTAAGTCTATTTAATACATGCATACCAAAACTATTAGTTTAAACTATTATCCAGTCTTTTTTTCAGTAAACATGACGCAAAATAAGCATTGAAAATGTTGACCCAACTCCTTATCTGAACTCACTAAATTTTTATTAATTTCAATTGGACCAATTTATAAAAGCTAAAACATTTTTTCATGTCCTTATTACTATTCTTTGCTAAATTAATTTTTGCCTCTCTCTTTGCCTTTCTTATTAACTGTTTAAGTTCATTTCTATTTTTCCTATAATTGTCTAAATCATCCTCCCTATTATTATCCTTGAATATTTTAAAACATATGTGCTTTTTGTTTATTTTCTCTTATCTCTCTTCTAACAAACAGGATTTATCATTAAAACATACTGACTGAATATTCATCAAAATTTGCTTGAAATGTTCCCACATAATAAAAGTGTTGTTTTTTAAACTCTTATCCCAGTTAATTATACTAAGCAGGTCTTGAAATATGGTAAAATCACCATTTCGGAAATCTAAGATCTTTTCTTTATTAACTTGCAATTTGGGCCCAGATATCACATTCATGTTAAATCTAATTATATTATGGGCACTAATTCCTGGGCCCTGTGATATCTAGATCTGGCCATATATATATATATATATATATATATATATATATATATATATATATATATATATATATATATATATATATATATATATATATATATATATATAATGCGCTCAATATCTCTGCTATATACAATACCTATTATATGCAGATGATTTGGTTCTGTGTGGCGAATCTGAAGAGAGTTTGAGAGGATTGGTAGAATTTGGCAGGGGGTATGTAAAAGGAGGGTTTTGAAAGTAAACGTAGATAAAATAAGTTATGGTTGTGAGTGAAGACAGTCACTCAGTGTGAAGTTATGTTGGGTGAACAGCTGGAGCAAGTGTCTGAGTTTAAATGTTTAGGGTATGTGTTGATGAGAAGAACGGATGATGCAGAGTGTAGTGAAGTTGTGAATGCTTGGGAAGGTTGCTGGTGCAATTAAATCGTTGGTGAATGTAAAGGGACTAAGTCTTGAGTGCGCTAGAGGGGGTCTTACATGAGGGGTATGTTGTTACCTGTGTTGTTGTATGGTAGTGAGACTATGGTCTGGAATAAGAAGTATAGATCTAAAGTTCAATGTGTTCAGATGGACAATCTTAGGGGCATGCTAGGTGTGAGAAGAATTGATAAAATGAGAATGAACGTATTAGAGAGTTGTGTGGTGTGAAGAAAGGGGTAAATGAGAGAATAAATGAGAGTATGTTGAGATGGTTTGGTCACGTGGAAAGGATGAATGGTAGTCGGTTGGTTAAAGCGGATGTATAGTGGAGGTGTGTTGGGAACCGGCCGGCTGGGAGACCGAAGAAAGTGGATTGAGTCAGCGGTGAACGGATGTCTGAAGGAGAGAAATGTGAGTTTTGGCAGAGGGAGAATAAGGTGCATGATAGGAGAGAATGGCGGGTTTGTTTGTATGGGGGCATGGTTGTGGCCACCTGGAACGAGATGAACCCGCTATTGAGCGCGATTTACCATAGTGAGTCCCGTCTGGTCCCACAGAGCTTTTACAGGGTGAATTTTCTGACTTCATAATTAATGGTACAGAGGGGGCGGTAAGTGGGCTTTCTTTTCGACATTTGTCATACTCTCCTACTGCTTTTCTTTTCCGATGCTTGTAGCGCTCCTTACTCCCAATCTTGGGAAAATAAGGTTAGGTGAAGAAAGAAGAAATATATATATATATATATATATATATATATATATATATATATATATATATATATATATATATATATATATATATATATATATATATATATATACTATATAATATATATATGTATATATATATATATATATATATATATATATATATATATATATATATATATATATATATATATATATATATATATATATAGATAACGAGCATAAAGATAAATATATAAATATATATATATATATATATATATATATATATATTCAGGGATTGTTGGGGAAATGGATGAAACTAAAAATGAGTATTACATTTGGACTCACAAGAAACTTGACATAGGATATAACAAAAACCAAATTGTGGATGTTAATCTTACTTCAGAAGCTAAAGTTTTGCTGAAGTTGGGAGTGAAGTTGCCTTTTACTTATGAAGTTAACTGGAAACCATCTAATATAAAGTTTGAAGATAGATTTGATAAATATTTGGACCCAAGTTTTTTCCAACATAGGGTATGTATGTAACCTTTTTTTATATATATATATATATATATATATATATATATATATATATATATATATATATATATATATATATATATATTTATAATTATCATATCTGCTATCTCTATATATAACAAGTGTAAATATCGATCTATACTATATATATATATATATATATATATATATATATATATATTATAATTATAATTATTATCTTCCTACTTCTTCCCCAAGACTAGGGGTAAGGTGCGCGACATGCATCGGAAAAGTGAAGTAGTAGAAGAATATGACACAAGTTGAAAAGAAAACCCAGCCTTACCGCTATTAGTGAGAACTCGTCGCAGTCAGAAAATCCACCCTAGAGCTTCAAGGGACCGCAACTGACCCTCACTATGGCATATTGTCAGTGTAGGGTTCATCTCCTGGCCCAGGTGGACCACAACCATACCCCCT
>JABUQX010090444.1:72500-85000 GCA_015478945.1 Trachelipus rathkii | reverse complement strand
GTTCTCCTAACAGAACAGATTTTCATGCCTATTTTGATTATCTTACTACTTCTCACGAAACTGTCATATCTTCTCATCCAAATACTGAGGTCCTCTATTTAGGGGATTTCAATGTACACAACACTGAATGGATGGGTTCCTCTCATACTGATTTAGGTGGGGAGGAAGCCGAATCATTCAGTATTCTCAACGATCTGGAGCAACTAATTAAAGAACCTACACACATTCTGGATCGTCCCAACCAATTCTTGAACACACTTGACCTATGTTTCACCACTAGTCCTTCTCTCGATAAATACACCACCTTCGCTCATATCGGTAAATCTAACCACAACCTTATATCTCTTAATTTTAATATTTTCTCTATAACAGCTCCATCCTGCCCTATGCGGTTTTTCCTGCACTTTGATCGGGCCGATTGGGGGGCATTGAGTTGCTTCTACGCTAACTATAATTGGAGTGACTGCTTTGACTCTGAAGAAGCTTCTGCCGATAAAGTGGGAGCTGTAATCGTTGATTGGATGAGCAGGTTCATTCCTTCTTCGATTAAATCTTTTCCTCCTCAAAATCCATGGTTCGATCGTGCTTGTTTTCTGGTCATTCAGGCTAGAGACAGTGTGTATCGGATGTGGAAAAATTCTCGTTCTCCTATCACTCTTGCTAATTTTCATTCAGCTAGAAATCATTGCAGGGGTACTCTTCGACGAGCAAACGGACTTTTATTAAACGAAACTGCACTGACCTGGCTCTCCTACTGACAAATCTTTCTGGCCTCTTGCCAAAAACATTTCTGACAACTTCTGTGAATTATCCTTTCCTCCTCTTATTCGCTCTGATGGTTCTGTTGCTAATACTCCAACTGAAAAGGCCAATCTCTTCTGCCTCCTATTTTCCTCTAACTCAACCCTGGACGATTCTGTCATTCCTTTTCCTCCTCCTCCTCTCAGGTGTCCTATGCCTTTACCTGTGATTACATTTGATCGGGTGCATGGGCTCCTGAAATCTATGAGCGTTAGGAATGCGTGTAACCCGGATGCCATTCCTCCCCGAGTTTTGAGGGAGTGTTTCCATGCTGACCCCACCCCTCGTTCAACTATATACTCTATGCCTCAATACTAGCACTTTCCCTCAGTGTTGGAAGCGCGAATATGTCCAACCTATTCCGAAAAAAAGGAAGCTGCTCTGACCCTTCTAACTATCGCCCTATAGCTCTAGCTGTATTCTGTCTAAGATCTTTGAAACCCTTCTCAACTCCTACTTCTTAGACCATCTGGAATCTCATTTCCTTCTTTCCGATTGCCAGTACGGCTTTCGGCACTCGAGGTCTACTGGCGATATACTCTATTTAACAGATTTATCAGTTCACGCCGAGATACGGGAGACTTGCGTGGTGGCGCTGAGCGCTATCAAAGTATTTGACCGGGTAGGGCAAGCATTCACTGCTCTCCAAGCACCCCTCCTTTGGGTTTCCTTCTTCTCTTTGCTTACTTATGTCTAGCTTTCTTTCAAATCGCTCAATATCGGCTATTGTTGATGGAGCGACTTCTTTTTCTGTCAATAGTGGTGTTCCTCAGGGTTCTGTCTTATCTATTACTTTATTCCTAAATTTCATTAATGATCTCACCTGCACATCTAACTCTATCCACTCATATGACGATGACTCGACCCTTCATTCTTCAACTCATTTCAATTCTGATCCCTCTTTTACTTCTAGAATTGCCTCTCGTCTTAATTTTTTCGATTCTATTCTCGCTGATCTGGATAGAATTTCAGGGTGGGGTCGTCTCAACCTTGTGAAATTTAATTCTTTAAAAACCCAACTTCTACAAATCTCCCTCTCTAAGACACCTAACTTTCCTATCTCTTTCGACGGTTCTCTCGTCTTTCATGTTGACAATATAAACATCCTTGGCCTTAACATAAACAAAAAAATGTCTTGGAAACCTCACATCACAACGGTTGCTAGGGTGGCCTCAAGGAAACTGGGAATTCTGTTTAGAATGGGACTTTTCCTCTTCTCAGTTACTCCAGCTATACAAGGGTCTCATCCGGCCTTTTATGGAGTACTGCTCTCATATCTGGGGAGGGCTCTGGTTTCACCCGGCTTTTGGATAGGGTAGAGTCAAAGGCTTATAAACTATCCTGTACTTTCTAGTTCACTTGACCCTCTATCTTTGCGGCGCGATGTTGGTGCTTTATCTCTTTTCTATAGGTACAGTAGCGGCAAGTGCTCGAGGAAACTTCCACTCGCGTACCACCACCTTTACGACGCCCTCGTAGCACAAAGGGTATTGTGTCGGCACATGAGTTTTGTGTTAATATTAGTAACTCCAAACTAGTTTGCTGCGGTGTTTCCTTCTTTCCTGCCACATCTGTTCCGTGAAATTCTCTTCCATCTTCTGTGTTTCCTACTCAATTTAATCTCCCTCACTTTAAAGCCTGCGTCTGTGCTGATCTGCGTAATTTGCGGTGACAACTGTAAAAAAATAAATAAAATAAATAAAAGGTTCTAATAAGGAATTCATTAAGCTAGCTGAGACCCCACAAGAATGGCATCTCCGACGGTGAACCACTTCTAGAATGCATTTAAATAGCATAACTGAGGAGCTTGGTCGCGTGACAAAAAAAAGATTCACAGAAGTGGAAGCCGCCTTATCAGCAACCCCTGGCAACAGCACTAATAGTGATGATGGTGGCTTTTCAGCAAATAAACCTACTGAAGATGAAGAGGTTTGGATATGTTAGACTTTGATAAGTTCATGGTCGAAATTGCATTGACACTTCTCATTCACCTTCAAGGAATCACAAGGAACCCATCAGAAAAAAACTGAAGAGACAGTCATCGAGGAGCAAAGATAATTCAAATTGCAATCTGTGAAAGAGGAGATGAGGCTCTACGAAAACATGGAGATGCTGCCTACAGAAGAGAATCCTTTCATGTGGTGGCATGAAAATGGGCCAAGGTTTCCATTATTATCAGTGCTTGCAAGTAAATAATTATCAGCCCCTCCCTCATCAGTCGAGAGCAAGCGTATTTTTAGTGTAGGTGGGAATGTAAACACCCCAAAAAGGAACAGCTCGCCAGATACTAGTGAAAGCTTAATGTTTTTGCATCACAATTTGAGAATTTTTGAATGAGTATTGAATGATATCTATCTTTATCTTAAAGGAGTATATTATTATTATTATGTCATGTTTGAGTAATAGCGTTTTTATATTTTGTCTTTTAAGCTGATTAATTGAGGTCTCTTCTTTCATTATTTTTATTCTTTATATTGTAGCTAGTTAAAGAATCTTCTTGTAAATTGTAATCATGTTAAAACATAAAAGCTAGTAGCTAAGCTTTGTTAATACTTACTGGAAAATGGAAATGGAATATTTTTTGAATAAACACAAACATAAAAAAGTTATTAATATTATATTTGCATTTATTATTCCTTAAAGATACTATTTTAATTTATAAAATAAATATACTTGGGCACAACCAAATATGAAATAAATGACTAAGTATTGGTTGTATAATGTACAGGGAATGCAATCCTGAGTTGCCTAGCAGTACACAAATGTTCTATCTTATTACTGTGTATTTATTATATTAATTAAAGTATCGGTATCGGCACCTAAAAAAAAAGAGTATCGGTATCGGCCTCTTTTCTGGTATCGGTACATCCCTAATATATATATATATATATATATATATATATATATATATATATATATATATATATATATATATATATATAACAAATATAATATATCTCTCTCTCTATATATATATATATATATATATATATATATATAACTATCCGCTATAATATATATATATATATATATATATATATATATATATATATAATTTATTTTTCATCGCTTCGGAAAAGCTACTTCACTCAATTGATTTGTTTTTAAAATGTTTAATTGTAGTCAAATTCCTTAGTATTATTTTAGAAGTAGTAATTGCTAAGAAATTGTTTGATAAAGGTTTGAATTTTTTTTTTTTTTTTTTTTACAAAAAAGTCAAACATTTATTTATTAATGTTTTTTATCACATGTTTTATTCAATATAGAAGCTGTCATGTTATAATTCATTGTTGTAAATATGTTTAAAATTTAGAATTTGACATGATGGTTATAGTAGTCAGAGTTGGAGTCCCGAGTTGAAATCTGAGGAGCTGGTAATTTTATTTGCTGAATCTGCCATTGTAAATTTCCCTTGCTTAGACTCTTCCATTTTATATTTCCCTGGCTTAGATTCTGCCGCTAATTCCTTTACCTCTCAACAGCTTTATTTTATAGTAAAACCCTTGCAACCCTAATCTTAGGTATTCTCCGATTTCTCTACCATATTATTTAAGTACTGCCACAATAAATTTTTTATTTACTCATATTTTTGTAGATCCATTGGTTCAGTATTTTTAATTCCTTTATGATGGTCATTTTCCTCGTTGGTCTTGTCTCTATGATTCTTATGCGAACGCTTCGAAAAGATTATGCCCGTTATTCTAAAGATGAAGAGATGGATGATATGGTAAGAGGTCTTTTACCGTTTTATTTGTATGATTTTTTTTATAATTATTATTAAAATGATGCGAAGCTGATAAGTCTGATAATAATTGATGTTATTTGTCAACTGATAATGTAATGACTAAAATTTGTCATAATTTTAGGGAATTCTCATTTGTTAACAATTTTTTTGTTTGTCAGGAGCGTGACCTGGGTGATGAATATGGATGGAAACAAGTTCATGGTGATGTTTTTCGTACTCCTTCTCATCCACTCCTTTTTTCTGCACTTATTGGCACTGGATATCAATTAATATTGGTGACCTTTGTAGTTATTAGCCTCGCCATTATTGGTGAACTATATACGGAGTGAGTTTTTAATTATTATTACTTGATATAACACTTTACCTATTTTGTCATATTAGCAGAGTAACAATGCATCTATGGAAATATATAAAACACTTATAAACATGTATATAGGCATAATAACTTATGGAATGTTTGTGAAAAGGTTTTCTAGCGATCGTTTTAAAGTATCCAAAGATTAAAAACTAGTAAACTAGAATTGATCGAAAGAAATATTTATTCTTTTAGATTCTTCTGGGAGCAAATTTTCCTATTTTATGAGATTTTTAGGAAGCATTGGCGTAATTTTTGTGTTTTAAAATGTATTCCTTTGAATTTAAAAAAATAAAAAATTGTTCCTCTGAATTTTTATAATTTGTTTTCTTTCTTTCTTTCTTTCTTCACCTTCCTCTTTGCCCCAAGATTGGGGGTAAGGTGCTGTACAAGCATCGGAAAAGAAAAGCAGTAGGAGAACATGACAAACGTCGAAAAGAAAGCCCAGCCTTACCGCCCCCTCTGTACCATTAATTAGTGAGAGCTCGTCACAGACAGAAAATCCACCCTAGAGCATCCTGGGACCGCGACGGACCCTCACTATGGTAAATCGTCAATGTAAGGGTTCATCCCCTGGCCCAGGTGTGCCACAACCATGCCCCCATACAAAACCCCGCCATTCTCTCCTCATGCACCTTCTCGCCCCCGCCAAACTCACATTTCTCCTTCAGACATTCGTTCACCAACTCAATCACTTTCTCTTCGGTCTCCTGCAGCCTGTGGTCGGTTCCCAAACACACTCACCACTATACATCCGCTTAACCAACCGACTATCATTCATCCTTTCCATATGACCAAACCATCTCAACATACTTTCATTTATTCTCTCATTTACCCCTTTCTTCACACCACACCACTCTAATACGTTCATTCCTCTCTTTATCAATTCTCCTCACACCTAGCACACCCCTAAGATTGTCCATCTGAACACATTGAACTTTAGATCTATACTTCTTATTCCAGACCATAGTCTCACTACCATACAATAACACAGGTAACAACATACCCTCATGTAAGACCCTAGCGCACTCAAGACTTAGTCTCTTTATATTCACCAACGATTTAATTGCACCAGCCACCTTCCTGCCATTCACAACTTTCCTAATACACTCTGCATCGTCCGTTCCCTTCTCATCCAACATATACCCTAAATATTTAAACCTCTCAGACACTTGTTCTAGCTGCTCACCATCTAACATAACTTCACACTGAGGAGTGTCCTCACTCACAACCATAACCTTACTCTTATCCACGTTTACTTTCAAGCCCCTCCTTTCACACACCCTGCCAAATCTCTCTATCAATCCTCTCAAACTCTTCAGATTCGCCACACAGAACCAAATCATCCGCATATAATAGGTAGGCACCCTCCACTCATCTCCATTCTCCACCATTCTAACACCATTTCCTGCCATCCCACCTCAAATTCTTTCATAACCCCATCCATATACAAATTGAATAACCAAGGAGACATAAACACAACCCTGTCTTACTCCGCTATTAATCCTAAACCAATCACCATTGACACCATTTATTCTTACACACGCTTCACTATCGTCATACATACTTTTGATTCCATTCAGAAGCCTACCACCAACACCATATATCACTAACTCCTGCCATAACGCTTCCCTATTAACTCTATCATACGCCTGTTGCAAATCCATAAAACCTAAATACAATTTATTCTTCTCTCATTTTCTCAATCATTTGTTTCAATGTAAAGATTTGATCCACACATCCTCTAACACTCCTAAACGCACCTTGTTCTTCACCAATCAGTCCCTCAGTCACTCGACGCACTCTTTCGACCAAAATACCAGCATATACCTTCCCTACAACACTCAATAAACTTATTCCCCTATAATTTCTACAGTTCCCCTTTTTTCCTTACCTTATACAAGGGTATCATACCGTTCTCCTCCAATCCTCTCTTGGAATCCATAAATTCTCCATAAACGCTTTATTATTAATAACTTCCATATCCAATCAATCACCATCTCAGCTCCCGCCTTGATCATTCTTCAATTAGTAATTTCATCTACACCTCTATGATTTACCATTCTTCAACTTTCTCACCCTACCATTACCTCCTCCTTACTAATGACCTTATCCCCAAAATACCTATTCCTTCTTGCACCATCAAACCACACACATTCACTAACACCATCATTACTGTTAATATTGTGCAGATTTTCGAAGTGTTCTTTCCACACTCCCTTCACATCCATTTCATCAGTTAGGAAACCATTTCATCCCTATTCATTATTCTAAGAAGATTCCCTTATTCTCATTCTTAACCTTTCGCGCTTCCTTCCAGAAGAGCTTCCTATTTCCTTTTATGTCCTCATTCATCCTCCTTCCAAACTGTTCATTTACCTCTTGCTTCTTTCTCCTACGTATACACCTTTTAGCATTTCTTTTTCCTCCTTATATAATTCCCAACATCTTTCTTTTGAATCTTCATCATTTGCTTTTAGTACACCAACCACGCTTCTTTTTACCTTTAACCGCTTTCATCACCTTCTTCATTCCACCATTCGCTGTTAACATTCTTACTTCCTACTTTAGCACATCCACACACTTCCTTTGCACTACTAACAATTGCTTCTCCTTCTTCATTTGCCCCCAGATTTGCTCAGTATCAACTCTTTCACATTCAACCGTTTTACTAGCGAGCGCTCTACATACGTTTATCCTTATTATCTTAAAAATAATTTAACTTCCTCACCTTAATTTAACTACTCCTTCGTATCACCTTCCTCCTCTCCCATCCAAGCCCCCACTAACTTAATTTTACATAGAACAAACATAATGATCCGATAATAATCCATTCCTAAACCCCCAACTGATTTAACATCCAACACATACTTCAACATCTCCTTCTTCACCAACACTAAATCAATCATACTTTTCACTTCGATACCATCTCTACCAACATTTCAACTCTAGTATACTTATGGATACTCTTGTGTTTAAAGAAAGTATTACTTACACACATACCTCTCTCTTCACAGAAATCAATCACCTTCCCACCATTCTCATTTTCTCCCGCCACCCCCAAACCACCTGTTATACCATCCCTTTTTTGATCACCTATCCAACCATTCAGGTCCCCAAAACTATCAATCTGAAGCCCTACTCACCCCATCCAAAACACTTCATTCAGATTACCTAAAAATCGTACTTTCCAACGTTTCCCCAGATGGACCATAATGTCACAACCACACATACTCTTGACCTTTTCAAACTTAAATTTTTAACCATTAGAATTCTAGGACTCACACAATCAAAGTCTACCATAGCTTCATACCACAGGTCACTCATCAAAATTGCAACTCCTTCTCTTCCTCTCTCATTCTCTTCCACACCAGCACGCACACATTTCACATCACACCACTTAATTTCACCTTTTCCTTTCATCTTTGTTTCAGTCACAGCGAGCAAATCAAATTTGCCCTTTCTAAATACATCCATCACCTCTCTCCTCTTCTCCTCAACATTTATTCCTCTGACATTCCATGTACCCACATGATTCATAATTTTCGTTGAGTTAGAAGGTCGTTTACGGCGATCACGACCTTCTCCGAGGCCTGCATTAGCATTCCTGGCAAGAAATAGATGGTAGTAGGCAGCCAACCCAACTACCCAACAACCCAACTACAACTAATTTGTTTTATATTGCTTAATTATTTTTGTAGGAGAGGATCATTGGTCAGCATTGGCATTTTCATATATGCAGCAACAGCACCTGTAAATGGATATTTTGGAGGGTCTCTCTATGCCAGAATGGGAGGTTTGTTTTTAAATTTTATTTTTTAGAAGCTAATAACTTCTAGTTATAAAGAATTTGCATAAAAGATTATTATTATTATTACTATTATTATTATATATATATATATATATATATATATATATATATAGTATATATAGAGTATATATATATATATATATATATATATATATATATATATATATATATATATATATATATATATATATATATATATATATATATATATATATATTCCATTCTCCATCATTCTAACACCTTCCCCCGCCACTCCCTTCTCTAATTTTCATAACCCCATCCATATACAAATTAAATAACCAGGGAAACATAACACGTCCCTACCTCATTCCGGTATTAATATTAAACCAATCAATTTTGTCTCCATTTATTTTTACACATCGTCATATATATTTTAGATTCCATTCAGAAGCCTACCACCAACACCATATATTACTAAGACCTGCCACAAAGCTTCCCTATTTATCCTGTCATACGCCTTGCAAATTCATAAAACCTAAATACATTTTATTCTTCTCTATCATATTCTCAATCATTTGTTTCAATGTAAAAATTTGATCCACACATCCTCTGCCACTTAATGCACCTTCTTCGTTCACTCGATGTACTCTTTCAACCAAAATACCAGCATTTTTTTTTTTTTTTTTTTTGAAGAAGGATTGGGTTGAAGTAAATTTGGTAAATGCATGAATGGCAAAGTAATATCTAAAATAATTAAGCCAAAGTGAATCTGAAGTTGATAAATTTTGCTAACATTTAATTGCCAAATTTGATTAGCTTTACTCAATTCAGTTTACTTACTTATAAAAATTTACATTTGATATTTCTATCCTAATTTTTCAAAATGGGAACCAAAAAAAAAATTACCATGTGCATCCTATTCTAAGTACAGCATTTATATATATATATATATATATATATATATATATATAAGTTATATATTTATATATATATATATAATATATATATATATATATGAAGCATATATATATATATATATATATATATATATATAATGTGGAAGTTATGCAGTTTAGTATCAGAAGTGAATCTCACCTTTGTGTACATTCATTTTGAAGTCTTCTGATACAAGATATATATGGTTTTCACTTTTGGAACAGGAGTACATTTTGTTAATAGTCCCAGGTTTTACTTGCCAGCTTTGAGAAAGTAATGCGTAAACCATGATGCATCTTACTGTCTCAAAGTTTTAATTACAAATATGATAGAAGGTATGTTTTTTGAGAGAATCATTAGTTATTAGTATAATGTTTCTGTGTGTACACAAAAATTGCAAAAGATAACTTTGAGCTATCACATAAAATGTAAATTAATTAAACATTAGTGGAAATGCTCCAGATAGAGAATTATAATGTCATCATAATTGGTCTAGATTTGAATTGAAATTAATCTGAAGATAGTGAACATTACCTGGGATATTCAACTATGTCATTTTAAGAAAAGTGTGTGTATGGACAATAAGGGAAGTTATCTTTTGAAATCTTTCCATTAGGGAATAAAAAGTATAGCTTCAGAGAGTTTCAGGAAATAAATCCGAAGATATTTATTTCAGATTATCTAACTTCAAATTAGAAAGTAAATAAAAATATAAAGAGGAGACGGCAGCGAAGTTAATATTTACGGATACGAAAAGCTTTAAACTAAGGTGTTAGGAGGCAGCATTTTTACCAAAGAAATAAAAAATGTAATATATTATTATGTTCAGGGCTTCGGAACTGTGAAGTTCTGGGTGGGACTGGAGCAAACCTGTGTTTGCTCCTATCTTTATTGATCTCTTTTCAGATCTGATTTAATCTTTCATCAGATTTTTTTTTCTTCCATTAACTATATAATCATCATCATCGCCCAACTTTTCTTCCCAAGTAGAAGAATATGACGCAAGTCGAAAAGAAAGCCCAGCCTTACCGACCCCTTTATACCTTTTAGGGAGAACTCGTCTCAGTCAGAAAATCCACCCTAGAGCTTCACGTCACCGCGACGGACCCTCACTATGGCATCTCGTCAAAGTGGGGTTCATCTCTTGGCCAAGTGGGCCACAACCATACCCTCCTCACAAAACCCTGCCATTCACTCCCTATTTTTCACCTTTCCTCTCGGCTCTGCCAAAGTCACATTTCTCTCCTCCAGACATTCCTTTACTGACTCAATCCACTTGTTCTTCTGTCTCCCAGTCGGTTGATTCCCAGCACACTCACTACTATACATCCGCTTAACGAACCGACTATCATTCATCCTTTCCACATGACCAAACCATCTCAACATACTTTCCTCCATTCTCTCATTTATCCCCTTCTTCGCACCACACAACTCTCCAATACGTTCATTCCTCATTTTATCTGTTCTTCTCACACCTAAGATTGTCCATCTGAATACATTGTACTTTAAATCTATACCTCTTATTCCAGACCATATTCTCACTACTATACATTAACACTGGTAACAACATACCCTCATGTAAGACCCTAGCACTCCAGACTTAGTCCATTTACATTCACTAACGATTTAATTGCACCAGCCACCTTCATAAAATTCACAACTTTCCTACTACACACTGCATCATCCGTTTCCTTTTTATCCAACATATAATTAATAATAGTTTATTTCTACTATTACTAAGGTATATTTTGATTAAAACTAGATTCGTTTTTGACGATATACCTACCTTAATTTTTATTTCAGGGAAAGTTTGGATTCGCCAAATGATGATGTCAGCATTTCTACTTCCTGCACTTGTTTGTGGCACCGCTTTCTTTATTAATTTCATTGCTATTTATTACCATGCATCGAGGGCAATTCCTTTCTCTATAATGGTGAGGCATAAGAAATAATTAAATTTATTTGTTTGATTTTTATTTGTTTTTAATTGTTAAACTTTTTTTTTTTTTTTTTGCAGGTTGCAGTTGTGTCTATCTGTACTTTCATTATCCTTCCATTGACATTAGTGGGAACAGTTTTAGGTCGTAACCTGGCAGGGCAGCCTAATTATCCGTGTAGAATAAATGCAGTGCCAAGGCCAATCCCAGAGAAGAAATGGTTTATGGAACTCTTTGTTATAATTCCTCTTGGGGGAATTCTTCCCTTTGGCTCAATATTTATAGAAATGTACGCTTATATATATATATATATATATATATATATATGTTATATATATATATATATATATATATATATATATATATATATATATATATATATATATATATATATATATATATATATATATATATATATATATATATATATATTTCACGGTTCGTGTGATTCGACTTAAAAATGTAGGCCTTGGGGGAGCAAATAACACATCTGACTGCTAATTTCTTTATTGTAACCACGTACATAAGTGCCTAGAGAAATATTAATACAGATTAAAAAAAATTTACAAAAAAAAAAATGCTCTGGACACCAAAAATCTAAGTTTAACAAGCTTTTAAAATTTATCAAAAGATTAATCGAAATCCTCAAAAATAAGACTAAAAGAAACATTAAATTTTGAACGAAAATATTTTGCATCATAGTCCCAACAAGGGTTCAGTGTTATCCTTTCAAAAATAAAGAAAATTTTAAAACTAATAAAAAAAACATCAAAAACACAACAGCTGTCTGATTTACTGTAACAGAAATAGCTTCAAAACTTTAAGTTTATCCTTTTGATAAACTGATATTAAACTTCCTAAAAATTATATCTAAGCATTTCTAACAAATTAAAGAATTTTCCTATAAATTTCACTAGAACAAAAAGGAGCATTATTTTAATAGGATGGTATTAG